>CM076579.1:1351885715-1352094047 GCA_034641835.2 Pinus albicaulis
CTTTTGGGGTCCAAAAGCTTCCCATTTGGGAGGTGTGATCAGGTGATCATGTCCTAAGTTGAAAAAATGCTAAAAAATGGAATTACTTAGAATTGGTTAAAACCTGAACAACTGGATAGGCCTCGTTTCCGCGATTCTGGCACCATGAACGACACTCAAATCCAACATCGTATGTGAAAGTTGTGCAGGTTCGAAGTTTTTAGTAACCTTCAAAAATCCAGTTTGACCAAGATTGACTTTGACTTTGGAAAATATTAAAAAGGAATATTCTAGGAATATTTCTTGAAATATTCCATCTGGGCGAATGAAGGTTTGACAAGTGGCAAGTGCAGATTGGTTAATGGTTTGACTTTTGGTTGTCTGGACCAATGAGGGGCTGCCACGTCGCGGGACCAGAGGCCGCCACGTGGCCCCAGGTCGGACATAAATGGTTTATTAAAACTTTACCGCACTCCGCAGGATTGGAACATAGGACCTCCCGTAGGCTAATATACGTGCCTACCGTTAGGCCACGACAGTGGTTCTTAATATTCAATAGAGCCACGACATATTAAGGTTTGATAAAAGTTGGGTGGCGGCAAAAGGGGGCTAGCCCCTAAGGGCCAACCCCCTATACATCTGTCCCCTGGCCCAGAACCTTGGCCTTAAGGCCTGAAAACCCACGGGAGTTAATGGTTGGGTCAATCGGTTTACATGTGACCGTTGTTAAACAATTAAATGCGAGGTTTGTTAAACGAACAATTCCATATTTTTGGTGGCGGTTTTGGCGGGTTCGACCACATGTGACCACCCATTCCTCCAACATTAAATGCAACCACAAACAACCCCACCAAAATTAGCGCCAGTCTGCCATTTTCGGCCAGTTGGAAAAATTAAGCACCCTTTACTCCAGTTCTCCCACATTTAGTGGGATTTTTACTTGACATTGGGCAGAATCTTGTTTTGATCATAACTTCTTCAATATTGGACCAATTTGGATGAAATGTTGGTCAATTTTGGGTATTCTGAGCATTCTGGAGCAATTGGGACATTTTGTAGAGCCAACATAGGTGTTTTTTAGCCATTTTTGCTTCAGGGAAGCTTGGAGAGCCATCAGGGCCATGAGGGAAATGGAGCTGCATTGGGCTATACTTCACTTTTTGAGGTGAAATAAATGTCATTATGATAGCTAAAATGGAGTACATGAGCTAAGGAGAGCTGGTCTCTTTGAAATGTATTTTCATTCACTAAGGGTAGCCTTCACAATTTTTTTTTATATTTTAGTTTCAATTATCAAATTCATGGAATTTGATAATGAAATAACATAGTCTAACTTTATATCACCCCTTTTTTATTACGGTCCTTGGTTCTTTTAAATAACACACCCCGACTATTATATCTCACCTTAAAAAACTTAACTATTGTTTTAAACCCTCTTTCGGAATATTGCATCAAAAGGTAATAACCCAAAGTTCAAACCTTCTTTTTAACATAACATCAAATATATTAAAACTCCGACATAAGCACTAACTCGATAACGCTTAACTCCTTGGGCCCACGTTCCAATATCCGACTTTTATGAATTAAAAAACATTTAAAATTGCGAAAACTGCCGGACATACCTTGTGTTATCCTTCGTGCAACTCATTGCGCGATAGTCGTCAGATATATCACTCTCCAGATTGAACGATCCTCAACAATATCACGTTTTTTCGAAGGCCGACGGTTAGCGTTCCAAAAAAATGCGAAATGGGCGGTTTTTGAGGGGTGACGTGTCCAAAATATATTGGATCGCATTTTTTTTTCATGGTTTCGCCTCCGGACCAAAAGCAGTGCGAAATAGGCGGTTTTGTTTCACAAACCACCCGACTAGTACCTCTAGTAATTGAACAGTGCCAGCTCGAATTTCCTTGCGAATATTAACTTATTCCTCCGGCTCACTTTCTCCGTTTGATGTTATGAACAAAACACACCTGCAGACAGAGTATTACTATTTCCTGAATAAACAGAGCACATCTTGCTACATTCCATAGACATAATCGATCCTTTCACGCAGGATTCATTCGTTCAATTCACACACCGAGGCTGAGCTACTATTCGACCTTCTACCACCTTCTATACAGGGCAATCACATTCAATTCATTCGGTATGAACATGAATTCAAATACATTCCAAGGGAAACAAGAGATTTCACACAGAACTGATCCGTCTACCCATTATACATAGAGTTCACAAACGAAGGAGTGAGTCCTTCGGAAAGATTGCTAGTAACACACACAGATAGTCAATAAGTCTAATTATTATTCAACAGAGAAAAATGCTTTCAATTCAATCTTTCACAGCAAAATCCCCCCTTTACACTGTATTAGGGGTTACAATTTATAATTCATTACATGACTCTTTGGTTCCCTCTCGAGGGCCATTTTATTCTCAACATAAAATAAAGCCTAATTACATTCTACCAATAGAAACCAATTAGACTTACACGAATCAAACTATTCGACTTCTGCTGTTACTAAACTAACCCTAACTGCTCTAAGTGGAACAGACAACTAAGGTATTGACACCTTGCTGTTACATTTATGAATTATTTCGAACTCTTCTAGCCACAACATGTGGACAATTATCTCACATTGCTGGCTAGTGTCCAATGCCCCTGCATTAGACTCCTGAGGGAAATTTTCTTCATGGACTCCTGTCCATGAGCTCTTTCACAGAACTTCCTAGCTTCTGCAACATAACTTCAGTCACCCAAGTAGCATCTTCATCTGGCTGGTCCTTCCACTTGATCAGGTACTGGAAATACTCTTGTCCTCTAGTCCTTTTGAACACCTTCTTGTCTAGGATCTTCTCTAGCTGTAATGGCTGTGCTGGAGGTAACTGATTTACCCACTCAATTTTTTCTTTGTCTGCTGGTCCTTCATCTGTGCGACCATCTTCATACCTGTACAAATCTGCAACATTAAATATTGGAGACATTCCAACATCAGGAGGCAATTCAATTTCATAAGCATTAGAAGAAAATTTTCTCAATATCTTGCATGGTCCAATCTTCTTGAACTTCAATTTGTTATACTGCTTCTTTGGAAATATTTCCTTCCTCAAGTGTGCCAAAACCAAATCTCCAACTTCAAAATTGACTTCTCCTCTGCTCAAATCTGCTATGCCTTTGTATTTGATGATGTTGCCTTGTAGCTACTGCTTTACCTGCTCATGTATTGCTTGGATCTCTGAAGAAAATTCTTCTCCATCAGCACTCCTCATTTCTGCTTTTCCCAAGTTTCTTAACTCAGATATTCCTCTGGAGTGCATTCCATAAACAATATGGAATGGAATCTGTCCTGTAATTCTGTTTGGTGAATCATTGTATGCATACTCTGCCTGTGGAAAAATATGATCCCACTATTTGGGAGGCTCTCCTGCAAGGCTTCTCAAAAGATTTCCCAGACTTCTATTTACTACCTCAGTTTGCCCATCAGTCTGAGGATGATAAGTTGAGTTGAAGCTCAGATTAGTACCAAGCTTCTTCCACAATGTCCTCCGAAAATGGCCAACAAATCTAGTGTCTCTGTCAGAAACAATACTCTTGGGCAACCCATGTAATCTAACAACTTCTTTGAAAAACAAGTTAGCAACATGAGTAGCATCACTGGTTTTATAACATGGAATTAAATGTGCCATCTTGGAAAATCTGTCAACTACAACAAAGATTGCATCATTCCCTCTCTGTGTCTTGGGAAATCCTAGAACAAAATCCATGCTCACCATGTCCCAAGGCCTGTCTGGAATAGGCAATGGAATGTACAATCCTGCATTCTGGCTTCTCCCTTTTGCATATTGACAAATTTTACAGTTCTTCACAATTTTTTCCACCTCTGTTCTCATCCTTGGCCAATAATAAAAAAGACTCAGCTGCTCATAAGTTTTATCAGTACCAAAGTGTCCAGCAAGTCCACCACTATGCTTCTCCTTGATTACATTCTCCCTCATGGAACATTTTGGTACACACAATTGGTTTCTTCTGAACAATAAGTCTTCCTGCAAGAAATAATCCAACCACTGGCTTCTATCTATCAAGACAAGGTTACAACATGCTTCAAATGCTTCTTTAAAATCTGAATCTGTCTTATAAAGTTCCTTAAGAAAATCAAATCCTACCACTTCAAATTGGTTTTCTTGAATAAGCATGTTTCTCCTACTCAAGGCATCAACTACCTTATTTGCTTGGCCAATTATATGCTTCAAAACAAAATTAAAACTCTGGAGATATTCAATCCATTTGGCATGTTTATGATTCAATTTAGACTGCTACATAATATAATATAAGGCATGGTTATCTGAATAAAGCACAATTTTTTTAGACATTAAATAATGCCTCCACTTCTTCAATGCCTGCACAATTGCATAAAATTATTTTTGATAAGAAGAGTACTTTCTTCTTGTGTCATTCAGCTTCTCACTGAAGTATGCTACATGCCTATCATCTTGACTCAACACAGCTCCAATAGCTTCTCCACTAGCATCACACTTCACTTGAAATGGTTTGTTAAAATCAGGCAAAAGTAGAATAGTCCTTTCAATTATCTTCTGTTTCAAAAGCTTAAAATTCTTTTCTGCTTCAGCAGTCCATTTTAATGGCTATTTGTCCTTCTTTATAGTTTCAATGATGGGTGCATTAATCTTGCTAAAATTCCTTATGAATTTTCTGTAAAAACTGGCAAGTCCATGGAAACTTCTTACCTCAAAAACACTTCTTGGTGAAGGCCACTCCACAATTGCCTTTTCCTTTTCTGGATCCATCTTCAGTCCTTCAGCAGAAACAAAAAACCCCAGATATACCAGCTCTTCCTTTATGAATGAACACTTCTTTAAATTTATCAGCAGCTTCTCTTAATGTAACTTCTTCAAGACATAATTAAGATCCCTTAAATGTTCTTCCTTTGTTTTGCTAAAAACCAATATGTCATCCAGATACACTATCACAAATTTACCAATAAATTCTCTTAACACTTCATTCATGAGCCTCATAAAAATATTAGGTGCATTTGTTAACCCAAAAGGCATTACCAACCACTCATACAGTCCTTCATTTGTTTTAAAGGCAGTTTTCCATTCATCACCCTCCTTTATCCTAATCTGATGGTATCCACTTTTCAAATCTAATTTTGAAAAATATTTTGCTCCACTCAAACAGTCCATTAAATCTTCAATTCTAGGTAAAGGAAATATATACCTGATTTTTATCTTGTTGATTGCTCTTGAATCAGTGCACATTCTCCATCCTCCATCTTTCTTTGGGCTCAACACTGCAGGTACTGCACATGGACTCAAGCTTTCTCTGATCAGACCTTTGTCAACCAATTCCTGCACTTGCTTCCTGATTTCTTCATTCTTTGTGGGAGTCATTTTGTAGGCTACTTTGTTTGGAAGATTTGATCCTGGGATCAAATCTATCTGATGGCTGATTTTTCTTATAGGTGGCAATTCATCAGAAAATTCATCCACAACAATATCACAATAATTGTCCAACATTTCTTGAATTTCAATTGGAAAATCAGAAATCTTGGTGGAAGTAAGTACTACTTTAGGTTTGAAAACTAAAGCAAAATTTACCTCTTCTTCTTCAATCTGCTGTAATTACTCATTCCCACTCAGCAATAAAGTCTTTGGGTCAGACTTTCTACTTGATGGTTCTCCTTCCTCCATAGGTATCAATGTGTGATGCACTCCATCCTTGAAGAACTTGTAAGTGTTATTCTTACCATCATGTACTGCTACTCTGTCATACTGCCAAGGCCTGCCCAATAGTATGTGACACACATCCATAGGCATCACATCACACATGACCTTGTCTTTGTAGCTACCCATCTGCAACTCTATCTCACATTGCTCCTTCACAATCAACTAGTGCCCTTTATGAAGCCATGGCACCTTTTAGGGTGTTGGGTGTTCCCTTGTCTTCAATTTTAGTTTCTCTATCACCTCTGTAGAGACCAGATTGTCTGTGCTGCCACTATCAATGACCAACTGACAACATTTCCCTTGGACTTTGCACACACTCCTGAACAAAGTCTTCCTCTGTGCTGGCTCAACAACTTCTTTTTCTTGCTTCAATAGGACCTTATTGACCACCAAAGATTCTCCCTTCTTTGGCAGAATTGCCTCTTTAGTTTCAGACAACCTTGCTACCTCTTCTCCAGCCTGAGTAAAAATTGCATTTCTCTGGCCTGTACCCACATTCTTTGGGCATTCATAGTGTTTATGTCCCATTTGGTGACATCTGTAACACCTAACTTCTCTTCCTCCGTTTATGACTCCTCTTCCTCTGTAGGAACCCCTTTTGCCCCTTGCATCACTCTCTGTGGATGCATTTCGAGGTGAGATGCTGCTAGCTCCATCTCTAGGTGCTGTAGACCTTCCTCTACCACCCTGACTTCCCTTTCCTCGGAAAGTACCTCTTCCTTTGGCAGACTGCTTTCTCAGGAGTTTCTCTTCAGCTTTCAAGGCCATTTTATAAGCCTCTTCAACTGTCTTAGGAGACAGAATACCTATCTCATCCTGGATCTCCAACTTGAGACCATTCACATACCTGGCAACCTTCTTTGCTGTGTCCTGGAATTGTCCAGCTCTTATACTTACTCTATAAAGATATTCTGTGTATTCTTTCACTGTCGGCAATCTCTGTCTCAGGTTCTGCATTTGTCTAAACAATGTAAGCTGATAATCACTAGGAAAAAGCTTACCTCTCGGTTTTGCCACCATTATGGTCCAACTCTTGATTGGTTGTTTACCAGCTCTCCTTCTCTCTGCTTGCACTCCATCCCACCAAAGTGTTGCATGTCCCTTCAACTTTGTCACTGCAAACTTGACTTTTTTGTCTTCACCCATCTCTTCATAATCAAAACATTTTTTCATCTCATTGATCCAGTCTATCAATTCCTCTGGATTCAACCCTCCTGCAAAACTTGACACTTCAAGTTTAGGCTTGAATGTAGACCCCAGAACAGACTTAAAGAGTCTCAGCTCAGGAGGAATCTCAACATTTTCTCCTGCTTCTTCTTTAGTTTTAGGTTCACTGACATCCTCAGGATCTCTTGGGTGTCCCAATTCCACTGGATCTAGTCTGGCTTGGACTTGCTGCAAGGTCTCCAATACTTCTGCATTGGCAACTGGCCTGCCTCTTCTTCTACCAACACCTCTGGCAACTCGGATAACCATGTTGGAATTCTTCTTCTGGTTTTTGGAAGTCAGTTCAGTCTCTGAAAATGTCTTGAAATCTGGTCTGATACCACAAATGATAGCTAAAATGGAGTACAGGTGCTAAGGAGAGCTGGTCTCTTTGAACTGTATTTTCATTCACTAAGGGGAGCCTTCACAATTTTTTTTTATATTTTAATTTCAATTATCAAATTTGTTGAATTTGATAATGAAATACCATTGTCTAACTTTATATCACCCCTTTTTTATTACGGTCCTTGGTTATTTTAAATAACATGCCCCGACTATTATATCTCACCTTAAAACACTTAACTATTGTTTTAAACCCCCTTTCGGAATATTGCATCAAAGGGTAATAACCCAAAGTTCAAACCTTCTTTTTAACATAACATCAAATATATTAAAACTCTGACATAAGCACTAGCTCGATAACGCTTAACTCCTCGGGCCCACGTTCCAATATCCAACTTTTATGAATTAAATAAAAATTTAAATTGCGAAAAATGTCGGACATACCTTGCGTTATCCTCCGTGCAACTCACTGCGCGATAGCCGTCAGATCTATCACTCTCCATATCGAACGATCCTCGACAATATCGCATTTTTTCAAAGGCCGACGGTTAGCGTTCCAAAAAAACGCGAAATGGGCCGTTTTTGAGGGGTGACGTGTCTAAAATATATTGGATCACGTTTTTTTTTCGTGGTTTCGCCTCCGGACCAAAAGCGGTGTGAACTAGGCGGTTTTGTTTCACAAACCACCCGACTAGTACCTCTGGTAATTGAACAGTGCCAGCCCAAATTTCCACACAAATCTTAACTTATTCCTCCGGCTCACTTTCTACGTTTGATGTTATGAACAAAAACAATGCAATTGCACCTGCAGACAGAGTATTACTATTTCCTGAATAAACAGAGCACATCTCGCTACATTCCATAGACATAATCGATCCTTTCACGCAGGATTCATTCGTTCAATTCACACATCGAGGCAGAGCCACTATTCGGCCTTCTACCACCTTCTATATAGGGCAATCACATTCAATTTATTCGCTATGAACATGAATTCAAATACATTCCAAGGGGAACAAGAGATTTCACACAGAACTGATCCGTCTACCCATTATACATAGAGTTCACAAACGAAGGAGTGATTCCTTCGGAAAGATTGCTAGTAACACACACAGATAGTCAATAAGTCTAATTCTTATTCAATAGAGAACAATGCTTTCAATTCAATATTTCACAGAAAAATCCCCCCTTTACACTGTATCAGGGGTTACAATTTATAATTCATTACATGACTCTTCGGTTCCCTCTTGAGGGCCGTTTTATTCTCAACATAAAATAAAGCCTAATTAAATTCTACCAACAGAAACCAATTAGACTGACACGAATCAACCTATTTGACTTCTGCAGTTACTAAAATAACCCTAATTGCTCTAAGTGCAACAGACAGCTAAGGTATTGACACCTTGCTGTTACAACATGTGGACAATTCTCTCACATTGCTGGCTAGTGTCCAATGCCCCTGCATCACATTATTAGCTTATTTCTGCCTTCTCAATTCATTTTCATAGTTGGTTTTGCCTGTTTTGGCCTTTTTCTCACTGTAAAACCAATTTGAGCATCATAATATAGCAAGGACATGCCCATTGGGAGCCTTGGACCTGGAAGATGTAGCCCAAGAGGGTGAACTGCCTCATCTTGTTGTTGTGTTGTTATGGTGAAGTTATACTGATGTGTATTTCAGAATTAAGATGTTAAATAGTAATTTTAATTAACATTACCTCACACACAAACTCGAAAACAGTTACCAAAAACACTCTATTTAATTTGCAAGACATGACAAACTCTTTGCACACTTAATTAAATGGAAATGAATAATTGAACAACATCACAAATACTTTCATTTTCAGATAAAAACTTTAGGATAAAATAAAATGCATTTTCTTTTCCCCTCTACTTAAGCCCGTCACTTATCCCTTAGTCCCCTTTACCACTCATTAGTCATAATCACCATCTCTCTTCTCTCAATTAATTGAAACAATGATGTATTTTTATTGATATAAAATATTGACTACATATTTATGTAGCTATGCTATTGTTCTTTTAGCACATATGCTTGCTTTCCTAGAATCACATAAACATATAAAAATAAGCACCTAGGCCACAATTTTTTTATATATAAATGGTCGGGACTCACAAACCTATTCATAATATGTACAAATATATACAATGGTCATGGTAGGAATGTTAAGTTCACCCTGAACACTTAACAATAGAAATTTTCTGTTGCTAGGATATCTACTTTTCACATTGCAACATACATCAAATAACGAAAGAACACCTTAAAATGATACTACAGTTCATCACACATTACACCTTTGCAAGCTTCACAAACATCATATAAATACATACAGGGGAAAAATACTTCAGAATAATCTTATAGATAAATTAAATCTTTATAAAAGCATGTAATAAAACAAAACCAATTCTAACTGAAAATCAACCTTCACACTAACAAGGAAACACATCTAAAAGGCAACCTTGAAACATGCAACACACATGGATTAGCTAAAGCAATTAAGATAATATGACAATATATTCCTCTGTCTTCTTTTGACATAATTTGTAACCATTTAAAAGTAGTTTTTATTGCACAAAAATATGTAATTCATGTCCTCATCAAACATCTTACATCTATCCATGTACTTTTCAAAACCTCTAGCTTCTTTGAGACCATTTAAAAAGTAGCTCTTATTGTATAGAAAAATGTAATTCATGTCTTCAACAATCATATTTTAACATCTATCCATGTACTTTTCAAAACCTATAGTTTCCTTTGACATTATTTAGGACCATTTAAAAATAGCTCATATTGCATAGAAAGATATAAAGAGGTAGCTCATATATTCATCAGCCATCTTTTGAGATACATTCATGTACTTTATTGAAACATGATTCGTGGAACAAAGAAATGTGTTAACATTTCCTACAAAGACTCATTTCATTTTAACTCATCTCTTTCATTACACAGTATCTCATATAAACCTCAAATTTTATGTAATTGGCACAAGAAGACATGGTTCAGAGAAATCAAGTTTAACATTTCAAATTATCTGTAAATTTCTTAAAATACATGGTTTAGACAATTTACAAATTTTTTTTGGTAGTCTCATTACTATTTATTTTGTAAACCTTTGCCTTTCAGGTTCGACAAGCACGCAAACAAACACTATTTGAATGTCTCAAAAAAGAGTTTCGTTTGACGGTAAACACATTTAGAGGAGTAATATCCAAAGATGTGTATGAGGTACAGTTTAGATCGTTGACCTTCAAAGAATTTATCAAATTTTCGAAATGATATTGTTTGATTGCTGACATCAAAACTATGAGTTCAATTGTTCAAAAATTTAAAACATCTCACTAGTTTGTGTATTGTGAAGGGTATCCGAGCTCTCATTATCGAAAAGGATAATTTTCCCAAGGTTTGTTATTAAGTTATTCTCAAGGCATTGTTTTCATAAAAGAGGAAAAAATAATATTATCTTATTAAAAAATAACACAAATTTTCAGTTGTATTCACATTGTAATCGGATTGGGTTCAAATAGATTCTACTCTTTGCAGTGGAATCCTCACTTCGGTGAAGTCACTGAGGAAAAGCTAAACTTACTCTTTAAGCCACTAGTGGAAGAATTTGAATTACATCTACCCATCGAGGGGAAAATATCAAGGTTAAAATCTACCACCTTTCATTTTATTTGATGTGTGGCAATCTAATTTTTATTTTTTGTTTTATAATTGACATTGGATTTCTCTTGCAGGTGGGAAGGAAAATATGAGAATTCAAGCTACAACACCAAGTAAATTTTACTACTTTTACGTTCAGGATTTGATTTGGTTTATTTTTATTTTTGGATTTAGTTGACAAATTTTATAACTCAAACACAACTCTGTGCTTGTCAGGTACCCACATGATTATGAAGTTCACACAGTAATGACTCAACTAAAGTCTCAAATGTAAAACAGTCATTATTCTGAAGTTCTCTTAGCAAAAGAAGCAAGGAACTTGATAAATTAAGTCGAGAAGTATACTCATTAGTTTTTTGAGCAATATTTCACTCCAATGAGAGAGACAATAAATCATATTCATAACAAAGTGCATTATACTTTGAACCTGGTTTTTAATATGGTTTAGGGTTCACTCGATGCAAAAATTTCTTTGAAAATACTGATAATTTGAATGATGGAAATTTCTACCATGCACATCTATATTAGAAGAAACTAAGATGAGAAGGATTAGTGAAAAAATAATCATAAAAAATAGAAGTTTTCTTTGAATAAATTTTTTTTCGGTTTTGGTTGTAAGCATGAATAGAAAATTATTTAATTTTTAAATAAAAGAAACAAAAAAAGAGAATTGAAGCCTACTTGTCATAAAGCTTCTATCCTTATCCATCACCAATATTAAAACTGAAATGAAATCAGAGCCTGTAGCTGTATTTAGAGACATCATCATTATGGGTGGAAAGTCTTTTGGCTAATAGCTACATATTGTACCACAGATTTAAAAAACTAGAAATAAAACTGACGTTGCTATCAAGAACAACCGTACACCATATCTCCTGCTTAGAATACAGAGCAGAGATAAGGAGATAGTGCCAAATAGCCCTTAAAAGAAGAGTGGACGAAATATCCAGACTCACAAAGAAGAAGTACAAGATAATTCACCTCTCTTTGAGTAAGATTCAATGTCGAGTCTAAACATAGTTCCAATGCCTCAAGTAACAATCCCTCAGAGGTAGAAGAAAATAAATTGAAAAATACAAGAATGAGAAGAAAATAGGGTGAAAAATGTAAGAAAATTAAGTTAGAAAATAAAGAGTGTTTCTTATTAGAGAGGATATATCTTCAAGATCTATCATGCGTGCACTTCCTATATTCTCATATGACTATTGTATGGGAACTTAGTCATTGGTGGCCTGAAACAATTTTTAAAAAGTTTAGAACCTTTTATGAAATTAGTTTGGAGAGGGAACCAAATTATTTGAAATTTACACTGGTGAGAGATGGACACCAAATTATTTCATTCATTTTTTTCTCAAAACTCTCAAAAAAATAAAAACAAGTGTAAATATCCAACGAGTACGTAGCAAAGTTAATAATTAAATATGCAATCTCTATAAAACTGTCCACATTGTTTGAATTTAAATTTATATAGATTGTAAATATCCAATTAAGATGGAAAAAAGTTAATCTATATAACAAATACCCAATATAAATTTCTTCCAAATTAATGCATTCTTTCCACTATTATATGGATTATATTATTTTAAAAAAGGTGTGCATATGTTTATATATCAAGTACATACTTGACATAAAGAATAAGAGTACATACACTAATGAAAACAATGCAAAATTTTTTAATTCAATTGCTCAAAGGTACATGATTATAAAGACCCAAAATCGCTAAGAGTAGCTATGCTAATCTTTAGATCACACACACATCATACTCATGACACACACATCACTATAAAAAATAACTCCAACTAATAACCAACTGAATCTGATAACTTGAACTTGACTCAATGACTTCAGTTAACAGGAGAGATTATTCTCTAACACTCCCTTAATCTTAACTACTACTGCTTGTTGTTCCCTAAGTTTCTCTATGAAACTCAAAAACATTTTTTCCTAATGACTTGGTGAAGATATTTGCTAGCTGACATATAGATCCACAAAATTGAAGCAATATTCCACCATTGTTGACAAGCTCACGAATGAAGTGACATCGAGTGTCAATGTGCTTGCTTTTCTTGTAAAACATATGGTTTTTTGAAAATGCAATTTTTGAATTGTCACAAAAAATAGTGGTTGACTCCTTTTCAACATGTGTAAGATCTTTCAAAAGTCTTCTTAGCCATACTACATGGCATGTTGTACTTGCAACTGCATATTTTGCTTTAGTGGAAGATATTGAGACAATTGGTCGTTTCTTAGATGCTCATGAGATCAAACTCATGCCTAAATGAAAAACATATCCTGAAGTGTTTTTTCTATCATCAATACTGGCAACAAATTCATTGTCTATGTATCTTGTAATTATGTTATATTCAAAACCTATGTACCAAAATCTATAATTAGTTGTACCTACGATATATCTCAAAATCCTTTTTCCAACTTTCCAATAGATTCCTTGGGATACTTTATAAATATGGAAATGCAACTAATTTCATACATAACATTAGGTCTAGTTGAAGTAAAGTACATGAGATTTCCTACAAGCCTCTTATACAATGTTGAATCCAAAGCTGGTCCATCATCTTGCTTGCTTAATTTTGTCCCTTTTGCAATCAATGTCTCTATTGGTTTGCATTTGATCATTCTAAACCTCTTTAAAATATATATAAAATACTTTTCTTGAAGTATGAAAATCCCTTCTATAGATTGCTTGACTTTGATTCCAAAAAAGTATTTCATAAGACTAAGGTTTTTTTATCTCAAAATTTCTTTTCATTGTAGCTTTTAAACCATCTAAAATCAAATTTCCTGTACCATGTCATCAACATAAATAAAAACTATATGGGTTTTACCTTGATCTGATTTAGTATAAAGGGTAGGCTCATTAGTGCTCCTGCTGACCCATTAGTAAGTAAGTATGAGTCAATCTGACTATACCAAGCTCTTGGAGCTTGCTTCATGCCATACAATGATTTCTTGAACTTGTATACTTTGTAATCCATGCCTTTAACTTCAAATCCTCGTGCCTGATTAAAATACACCTCCTATTCAAGCTTTCCATTCAAGTAAGATGACTTCACGCCCATATGATAAATTGGCCATTTTTTTGGGCTGTAATGGCTAACACTACTCGAATAATATCCAAACTTTCTACCAAAGCAAAGTTTTCATCATAGTCAATGTCTGGTTGTTGAGAAAAACCTTTGGAAACCAACATTGCCTTATATTTTTCTACACTACCCGTTTCATCCAATTTTGTCTTGTACGCTCACTTAACACTAATGCTATTTTTACTTGTTTAGAAATCAACAAAATGCCATGTTTTGGTGCTCTTAATAACATCAATATCTTCATTCATGGCATCTATCCAATGCTCCTTTTTAACCACTTCTTTCAAATAAGTAGGATGATAGGATAATAAGGAAAAAATTGCTAGTTGATCCATGTCATCTCACTGCTCATATATTTCCCTTAAGCTTATTGTTCTCTGATTTCTCACTGAATCTTCTGACTCACTACTTGAAGGGGGTTTTTTTGCTTGTCTGTTCACCTTAACCTTGGAAATCTTGTTGGAGGGCCTTGTTGTTTTGAATTTTCCACTTGTTTATCTGTTGGAAAAAATTGATATCCTCAATTCATTGTTTCACTCTCTTGATCACTCCAAGATTTTTCTTCCAAGAATTTTACATCTTTTCTTACCACGTATTTCTTAATGACTAGATTATATCATCTATAGGCTTTGGACTATTCTGATATAGCCAACAAAAATGCATTTTTCTCTTCAATCATCAAGTTTCTTCATTAACTCTTCGGGAACACGTGCATACGTATTACAAACAAAAACTCTAAAATGAGAAACACTAGACTTTATTCCACTCCATGCTTCTTGAGGAACTTCACCTTTCAAACGATTTTTCAGAGATCTATTCAATATGTAGATTGAACAAGCAACAACTTTAGCCCAAAAACCATTAGGAAAATTTATACCTTTAAGCATATTCCTTGCCATGTTCATAATGGTTTGATATTTTCATTCAACAAATCCATTATGTTGTGGAGTATATTTGGTAGTACATTGCCTCTTGATTCCCCTTGTTTGCAAAAGTTTGCAAACTCCTTTTCTCCATCTGATATCAGGACTTTGACTTTTCCACTTTGCATTTCTGCAGCAACCTTAAACTCTATAAGCTTGGTGAATGTATTTGAATTTTTCTTCAAAAAATACACCCAAATTTTCATGCTAAAATCATCAAATAAATGTTAGAAAATTAAATATTCCACCAATAGATTGAGTTTACATGGGTCCACATAGATTTGTGTGGACAAGTTCTAGGGTATCCTTGGCTCTGTAGGAGGCTTCTAGAAAGTTATCTTTGTGATGCTTCCCAAGAATGTAATTTCCGCAAGTGATGTTTTTCTCATTTAATATAGGTAATACATTCCTCTGCGCCATCAAGGAAACATCTTAAGCAAACTCGACATCAGATGGCAGAGTAGCAACACCCTCGAGCACACTGTTGATTTCTTTTTCCTTGTGAGTTAATACGATAAGTGTTCCAACATGCAATCTTAAGTCCTTCGGGCCCTCGCCCATGAACAAGAAGCTCTGATTGGACCCTTGTATATGAAAACCATCAAAACCTACCATGGCCATGTCAACATTGAAGTTCAAATCATGCGTCCATATCCTATAATTATTAGACAACACAATGTGCCCTATGAAGGGATAATAGAGCTCTCAAAATGAAAAGTGATTTCCGTGTAGAAATCTCTTATTCTCCTAGTAGTGCATATGATGTGGGGGATGCATCAACACCATTTGGCCCAAGCAAGGGGTTGATAATACTTGGTTGTGGTCATTGTGAACGTTGTAAAAAATGGTTTAATGGAAGTAGATGAAAATAAATAAATCTTATTAATTGAGATGAATAATGTCTACCTAGTCTAACCCCATAAACATACCTTCAATATAATTAACTTATTCTAATAAAATTTTAAAAACAAAAAAATTATATATTTATTTTTAATTGTTTAAAATTACATGATATATAATATAAATGATTAATGAACCTTTTAATTATTTAGAAAATAATATATAATTAATTTACTATAATAAAACTTGTAAAACAATAAAATTATATATTTATTTAATTATTTATATATTGTTTAAAATTACATAATATATAATATAAATTATTAATGAACCAATTTGAGCCATAATATAAATTATTGGTCACTCTTTTACTTATGATTTTCTTTATTGTTATATATTTATGTAGAAAATAATGTTGGATCACATAACAAACATATAAAAATGAATGGATATTATTATATATAATGTAAGGGAAAGATTGGACGACTTTTTTTCTACAATTTTTTTATTTTTTATTTTAAAATAAAATTTAGAATCAAATGGTGTTTAATTATTTAACAAATTGAATTAAATTCAATTAAAATAACATTATAATGATACAAATTGAAAATTTGAATAACTTTTCTTCTTTCATATAATAATTCGCAAGAATATAAAATTTGAGTAATTAACAAATTAACATAGAAATGTATAAACCACACATCATACATAATTTGAATAGAAAAGAATTCACCCACTTATTTTATGTTAATTTATTAATATTTTAATATCTTCACTATAGTTTATTAATATCTTAGTAACTTATTACTTCCGTCAACCACACCACTGCCTTAACTCACTACTAGCCCTCCTCCCCAACCAAAAAAAATTTCAGAATAATATTTCTTATCACAGTTTGAATAAATAAAAATTACACATTTCACATGCTCACCACACTTGCATTTTGTATTGAAAAAAATATACCTCTATCCTATTATTTTATACTTAAAAAAAACGTAAACAACACATATACCCCTCACTAATCCTATCCACAGTGAAATTCTTAAAGACTTACACATGCCTTAACATAGGCATGTCCACATTGTTAAAAGAAAACAAGAAGGAGCAATTTGATTTTATCTCTTAGAACTATAGAAACAAGCCCCTTAATGTTTATAAAAATACATATTAGAAATAAAGACGAGCTTAGCAATTATGTGTAACTAAATACTTGGAAACTGAAAAGGAGTTAATTGCATTGTTTTCTCTTGTTTTCTTTATAAGCATGGTATCTTCCACAACCTACTTCAATTCATTTATTAAAATTTTTTTCTCCAATTAGATATTGTGTGAATGAAATATTTCAAAAAACCTAACGATTTTATTGAATTGTTTTACTAAAGGATTGAGAATAATATTGGTGAATTGAATTATACTTTTCATCCATTATCCAAATTATGACTAAGCACGAATCTCCAAATAGTTTTTTCTTATACTTTTCTTCCTTCATCTAACTTATGACTAAGCATGAATCTCCAAATAGATTTTTCTTTACATCATTATCTAAAGCCAATTTTAGAAGAAATTTTAAATCTATGAATTTAGCAAAGTTATTTAACACCTTTGCCAAGATTGACTTAACTGAATTCATATGATTTTAATAGATTGAAAACTCTTTTTACACTAGGAGATTTCAAAAGCTTTTGGTTGAGATTTATTATATACAAGGTTCCAATTTGCTTGATATCTCTTTATTTGGTTGGATTTTATAATTGGAAAAGATATAATAGCTTTGTGAAAAGGATAGAAATGGAGATATAAATTTATCCTTAAAAATGAGATTGTTTTTTTTATCCAAATACCTTAATAAATAATACCGATATGGGCTTTGGACAAGTGGGGATGTGGCAACCTGTGTGTGTCACACATTTGCCACTATGAATTACCCATCGCCCTTATCATGCCCAAGGGTAGCTTCGTCCTTGATCACTGTCTAATAAGAGAGAAAATGACGGCGAAGTGTGATATCCACATTGATCCATATGGATATTGGTAGTCACCCACCTATTCCACCTAGACCCCCAGTTGATTTCATCCATTTCCTTGATTATAGAAACATTTATTACTTTTAGAAATTTTTTCGGGTCATAAACTTTCAGTGTTATTTTGACCCCATAAACGACATTTTTTAGGTCCGTAATAGGCACATATCCATAGGTAGGGGCCTACAAAAAATCTTGTAGTAATCAAAGAGATCTTTCCAACGAGGTATCGTACACGCCAAACGAAGATTATATGACCAAGTTACGACCCCGGGAGGTTGGTTGCCCAACTAACCCCAACGGAGCCCACAAACTCATGGAATTCCATCTCTTGGGGTTATGGTTTTGGTTGTTTATGGTTTTACCTTAGTTTTCAATAATAAAAGATTCCCTTGAGACCCATTATAACATAGTTCAGAGGCATGTAGCCGCTACATCTCTTCTCATACATAAGATACCATCACCCAAGCTACTTTATTTCCATTCTGCTTGGAAGCAATTTTTTTTCAATTCTTTGATATTAATGAAATGAAAATTTATTTATATTACATCACTTTGTTTATGTTTATATATGTATTCTGTTGCGTTGCTGCATAAATCTGGATTAGTGGTATCAGAGCGACATGCTCTTTCTCTATTTTTATTTGCATGTCTCCATTGAGGTCAGGGTATAAGGAGTTAGGGATCGAATTGGTTGAACCTTTGCAAGACCGGCCTCACAACCCCTGATGGCCTCCAATGGTGGAAGAAAAGAAAGACGAGGGAGCAAGAGATCCTTTCAAAATATTGCTCAAGGTAGCTCTCAAGTGACAGAGGCATGCGATGATGGATAAATTTCCTCAGATCCTTCAACGTCTACCCACAAGAGACACATCTTCATTCAACAACCACTCTAGAGATGCCACTTCCTTTACAATGCAAGTAAAATTTTACATTCCCATATTTGAACGTCAGAGATGCAAATGCCATAAATATATGGTTAAATATGTTGGAACGATATTTTTCGGCTCATGATTTTTCTAATAGGAAAATATTACTTTTGCACTCCTTAAAGCCGCCCCCCATGTCAAGGACTGGTGGGACACCTATTGTAAACAGAGAGATGAGAGATAACCCTCCCTATTTTCAACCACACCCACTTGGAATTCTTTCTAAGATGCCATCAAGGAACAATATTACCCCATGGGAAGCTATAAGGACAAGTATATACAATGGACGATGTTGCGAAAAAAAATGGATCAAGATGTGCATGAGTTGAAGAATATTTTCCATACCCTACGCACAAAGTTGGGTATCAAAGATTTAGAAAAACATTTGGTGCTCAAGTACCGAAGTTTCTTGCACAAATACATTTAGGAGGAAATGGAGTTCCTACAAATCTCCTCACTTGGTGTAGCATAATTTTATGCTACCAAGATTAAGCAGAAATTCAAGCAAAAGAAGCAAGACTTTGTATCTGTGAACCCAAATCATAGAAAAGACACCCCCAAGCCATAGATCAAGGGGCAGAGCCAGGCTACGAACCCCTAGGAAAAATCCTCAAAACCACAATACAATAATAATGGGAAGGTGAAGAATGACACCGCAAGTGGTGTGAGTTCATAAAACTCCCACTCACAACAAAAATGAGTGTCACGCAAAGCAGGTGCTAGTGGCCGATCTACAAGGCTCAGAGATGAATACATGCTCTGATACTGAGCCCGAACCTGACAAGGGAACCGATAAAGGAAAGTAGATCATTGACGTAGAACCCAGTGCAATGGTAGCCAACACCAAGCTCCAAAAGGTAGAACCTAAGGATCCAAATGAGGGGGGCGCCTCTTCCACTCACAAATGTGGGTAAACGATTCATCCATGCAATTCGTTGTTGACAGTGGGAGCCAGAAGAACCTGATCTCAGCTGAGGTAGTTAAGAGATTGAATATGTTGAAAACACCGCACCCACAATTGTACACCATCGAGTGGCTCCACCAAGGGAAATATTTTCATGTCAGCCAACAATGTCGCTTTCCTTATAGCATCAAGCCCTTTGCAGATAGGGTATTTTGTGACATTGCCCCTCTTGAAGTGTGTGATGTTTTATTAGGTCAGCCATACCTATGTAAATGTCATGTTGTATATGTATCCCAACCTCGTTCTGTTATTATTACATCTGGTTAGAAGTTGTACAGAATACCATAGGTAGCATTGCCTACCACCTTTTCTTTGATCTCTGCTAAACAATGCAGCGAGATCATTTCCTAGACTGTGAAATTTTTCTTCCTTATGATTCACCCTTAGAACAACAGGAATATTGTGGCCACATCCAAAGCCTCCAGACAGGGCTCCTTCATACGACAACAACAGATGGACAAGGTCATGGAGGTATATGGGGTATATCATTGATGAGTAGGGTGTGCATGTCATTAACCAAGGTCTAAATTATGAGGTGCTTGGCTTTAAGACCACTCTAACAAAGTTTTGCAGCTTTCTAGGGTTTTCCAATTTCTACCGCAGTTTTGTGTTGGGTTTCTCTCATACCACTTGGCCTTTGAGTGAAGATACCAATGTCAGAGAAAAAGAAAGGTTCTTTTACCCTGAATCCCAAAATAAGTAATTTTACGAGTTGAAGCATCGCCTCTGCTCTGCACCAGTGCTCACATTACCAGACTCGCAACAACCATTTGAGATTGAGACAAATGCCTTCGACTATGCTATTGGCACAATTATTACTCAGCAAGGGCATCCAATGGCATATCACAGTGAGACACTTTTAGACATAGTCTGAAAGTATCCCAACTATGAAAAAGAGATGTGTTCCATTGTGTAGGCCTATCGATAGTGGAAGAATTACATTATGGGGAAGGAAACAATCATCCACATAGACCACAGACCCCTAGAGTTCATACAAACACAAGGAAAGTTGCAGAATGATTGCCATAAAAATTGGTCCACATACCTGAAACAGTTCCATTTGAACATTAAGTACAAGAAGGGAAACACCAATAATGTTGTAGACTTCCTCAACTGACCGCCAGTCATGGCGCTGGCCATTGTGCTCGACTCTTGTGGACATGAGACTTTGGAATGAGTGCATCTTTACAAGGGCGATCCATAATTTGACAACACATAGAAAATGCTCCTAGAAGGAAAGCAAGTTCCCAATTTTCACCTCCAGGGTGCGCTGTTTTGTCACTAGGACACCTCTTTGTTCCTTCAAGTGAGTGTTCCAAGATGATTTTGGAGGTGCACTATAGTCGGGTCTTTGGAAATTTTGGAGTAGAGAAAACAATGGAAGTGTTGCAAAAGTATTTTTATTGGTTGAACCTTAGACAAGATGATGGGAAGTACATTAGATCCTACACTGCCTGTGCCATTTCCAAACTGACCATCAAGAAGCAATGCCTATATACTCCTTTTCCTACTCTTAGTCAACCTTGGGAATCCATCTCCGTGGATTATATGTTGGGCCTACCTTCTAATAAACATGGCAACAACTGCATTTTCGTGGTCATCGACAGATTATCTAAGATGTCAATTTTGGAGCCCTGCGAGAAGAGTATCACAGTAGAATCCACTGCTAAGCTCTTCTTTGAATGAGTGTGGGTACACTTTGGGATCCCACAGTCCATTATCTTAGATCGAGGCAGTAGGTTCCTGAGTGCATTTTGGTCAAGCCTCTAGTCGATGTTGGATACCAAGCTCACTAAGTCAATGACCTTCCACCCCAAAAATAAAAGGCCAAACAAAGGTCATCAACATGATGATCATGCACATTCTATGCATGTACAACTCGAATCATCCACACACATGGGATGAAAGCCTCCCCTATGGAAAACATAGTTACAACAAAGCTCTCCATAGCTCAACTAGCCACAACCCCTTTCAGGTGGGGTTCTGATTCCAACCATTATGTCCCATTGATGTGGCCATATCATTTGTAGCTACTCAGAAGGATTCGAATCATGTCTGGGTTGAAGCTGAAAGGGCTAACAACTTCATTGAGCAAATTTAACACATCCAAAAATTGGTCCATGACATACTGAACATATCCAATGCTAAGTACAAGAAAAATCATGATCAACATCGGGTGCCACACAGGTTCTAGGTGGGCGACAAAGTTTGGTTATATTTGTAGAAGGAGTTCCTCGCTGGTCCCCATCTCAAACTTCGTCTACTCCAATATGGGCCATACACCATCACCAAGGCTGTAAGGGAAAATGCCTTTGAGCTCAACATTCCACCATTCCTTGGCTTGCACCCAGTATTCAATGTGGACTAGTTGCGACGATACTTTCCCCCATTGTTGGACACATCTGACACTGTTGAACAACTAACGCCAGCATAGATCAATCTAAGTTGCATCAAACAAGACACAACTGACATGATCATGGACACATAGCTCAAGAAAACTCACTAGTAGAGGATCAAACGATATTGAGTTGTCAAAGCAGGCCAAATCCTTCACCAGGGCAAGTGGTTCACTAGGGACCACACTCAAATAAATTTCCTCACCTCATGGAGGCTCTACATGCAATGTTGACCATTTCTTCCTAAGGGGGGAGGTCTGATCGAGATGGATATTGGTGGCCACCCGCTTATTCCTACTACACCCCTAGTCAGTTTAATTTGTTTCATTGATTATAGCATCATTTACTATTTTTAGAATTTTCGGGTCTTAAGCTTCTAGAGATGTTTTGACCCCCTAAACGACATTTTTTTGAGGTCTGCAGCAAATCCATAGCCATCATAAAATCATGTAGTGCTTAGAGAGATATTTAAAACTAGGTATCGTATGTGCCAAACGAAGATCATATGACCAAGTTACAACCTCGGGAATTTGACTGTACAAATAACCCCAACAGTGCCCACAAACTCTTGGCATTCCATCTCATGGGGTTAGGGTTTTAGTTGTTTAGGGTTTTATCTTGTCGTTCAATAATAAAAAAGGCCCTTGAGCCTCATTATAGCATAGTTCCAAGGCATGTAGCCACCACATCTCTTCTAAGAGATAAACTACCATCACCCAAGCCAATTTATTTCCATTCTACTTGTAAGATTTTTATTTATTTATTTATTTATTTTTAAATTTTAAATTTTTATTTATTTATTTATTTTGATTTTGATTTTGATTTTTTTTTTTTTCTAGTTCTCTAATATTAATGAAATGAAGATTTATTTTTGCTACATCTTTGTGTATATGTTTATATCTATATTTTGTTGCGTTCTTGCATAAATCTATATCATACATTGACATGATTTAGCAAGATGTAGTTAAAAGTAGGTCCTACTGAATAGTGTTGGTAGTTGTGAATGCCTATAGCAAATATGTTATTTGATCTAGATCTGAATGAATGATATTGGTAGCTATGCCTAATTACTTACCACCACATGGGGTTCATGAAGTGAGGATATGTGGTACTTAAACACTCTCATCATGACTAGGTGAGGGATAAAGGTGGAATGATTCACTAAGGTCCTTGTGTGGATGAAGTATTAGTATTTTCCTCGACATTGGTTGAGTTTGGTTGGTATTCTCTTGATTTTTATAGCAAAGGGAGAGAAGAATGGAGGCACACTATTTATGCCATATTTCCTTAGACCCAACTCTGTGTAACATATTTTTCCCTCTGTCTTTCTCACTTTTTTTTATAGATCTAGTGTCTCTTTTTTATAGATCTAGTGTTTTGTGGGCCGGGGGTTAGGTATTGGTCTTAATTGGGTGCTCTAAAATTTGGGGGTTTTAGTATAGGTGAGAAATAATCTAATTGGGCGAGGGCCATGTTTAACCTCATCTGCTTCAATCTATTTTTTTCCATGTATTTCAAGTTTGGTGTTTTTCTTGTAGAGGATTTTATTCTTTGAAGTTCGTGTGGTGCATAGGGATAGCCAAGTTAGGATGAGAGGAAAAATAAAACAAGTGTGAGGATTGGTAGAGCTTCCTCTAGAACAAATCCCACTCACTTGTATAGGGTTTTTGTGTCGTGTGGCAAGCTAAAAAACATACTACATGATATGTGCTCAAAGATGGAAAACAAGAAATGGAGCAACTAGAGAAGGAAGTGGAAGAGAGTAGTACAAGATTATCTCAAACCAAATTTTATGAGGAGGTTGAATGAATAGTATTTGAATTATTTAATTCTCACAAGTGGGATATTTTTTTTCAAAATTACAAAAAAATGTTGGTTGCTGCAAAACCTCTTGTCCTAAGCTTTAGAACATAACAAAACATATTAGTACATTTTGCATAACATTATAATCTTTTGAGGGAAAATTTGAAGCCAAGTGAAAGGGTGCATTTGGTATTGAAATTTCAATTGCATAGGTTGTTAATGGAGTATCTACTTAGACAAAAGAGGGTAGCTGAGTTGGAACCCATCCCAACCTTACCACTCTAGAAGGTGGGGAAAACCCTCAACCTTAACTCAAAACCATGACAGGAATACAAGGAGCTTTGTGGATGTGTATATCATAACTTCTACTTATCGATGTGCATATCATAGATTTCAAAATAATTTTCTTGATCCCATGCTAGGGTACTATTCTATTTTTATAATTATTATTAGGAAATAGACTTGCTTTTATGATTTCTTTTCAATACAATAGTCAATATACATGATGAATCTCTACAAGATGTTTATTTATTAAATTGGTGGGGCTACTAGTTTCCCCTTAAGTAGTCACCCACAAACAATTAGTTGTACGTCCTTTTTTTCTATAGTGTGAATACCTTTGTGTGTTTGAGCTTAAAATGAAAACCTAATAGATGAAGCTACATAAGGCCTTGTAAACTCTTAATTATTTACTATTGTGTCATTCTTTGAAATCATATTGCACTATGTCATAAAACCATAAATTATTTATGGTTGTTAGCTACTATGATTTTATGAAATACTTCTAATGGAAATTCCTTGTTTCTTTATTTCCAACCATAATAGTATTTGGATATTTTTTGAAGCTGGTAATTTTTAAACCACTTTCCACCTCCAATTTGACTATTCATTATCACATTCAAACATGAATTTGTTTTGTAAGGTTGTTGTGTAAACCCACATTCTCTTATTTCTAGACCATAGTAAAGAATTTTACTCCTACCTAAGCCTCACATTGGCTCTTGTAGATATTGATTACATATTATGTCCATGGATCTACATATTCACCTTCAATTCCCATATAATGAATTGTAACTAGTAGTGTTGTTGTTTTTTTGTATACCACATGATTTAGACTATAATGACATTTTTCTTGATTTTTTTCTCACACTTCATTTCAAAATATATCCATATTGTTACATATTGTGTAGGTATCAACAGCTAATCTCACTTGTTAACCATTCTCCACCCTCTAGGTTAGCCAATTTATGGTCATTGGAAAGGATTTCACTAAATCCTTGCAGTGGTTTAATGAATAGTTTGTGCTATTTATCAAGCACACCACCCAATAAATAACACAAATAATCCTAATGTACTTATGCTATATTATTTTTTTCACAAATCCTTAGATAAGAGGAATATCCAATTACATTTAGCTACAATTTTTTTTCAATATAGTGAATATATTTTTTAATCCCTATATTTCTTATCTTGGCTAGGATATTATTTTTTGTTTGACCAAGGGAACACTTTGCGTTTCTCTTTTTCATTCCCATGGAAAATTAAAACTCAATTTCTTGATATTTTCCAATACTAAAATAAATTAGAGTGTCAATAAATTAGTATTGTTTCCAAAACTAATTTTACCAATGTCACTCTTCCACCAATTGACAGATATCTATTACACTAATGAATTATCCTTGAATCTATCTTATCCAAAAGAGATTACCAATCCTTATTTGCATATCCATTTTCTTTTAGAAAGAACCCAAGGTACTTGAATCTTACTTTAAATTTTATGTTCTTGAAGGAAAAAATCTGTAACAATTGCCTTTCCATCTCTCAATATTAAAGGAATGTGAAGATTTTTTTATGTCTATCTCCATTATTGTAGCCAAACTACACAGTTCTAGAGTTTATCAAAAAAATTGTGCATCTATTAGACATTTGTTACTAAATAATGTGACATCATCCATAAAAAATATAAGTTAGGCTTAATTCCTTACCTATATTTACTCAACACATTATAACCTTGCCTCCTTCCTAGCTTCCAAATTAGACCTTCTCAATCCTTCAACAACTATTATGAAAATAAGTATGACAAAATACAAACTTGTCTCAACCCCTTATGAGATTGAATAAAGTAGATTCAAATCCATTTACAAGAACTATGAAGGAAATTCAAGTTAAATATCCCACTATCCACTTTACAATAGGAATAATAAATCCCACACGAAGAATAATTAACTTAATATAATACCATTTAGATCCATAATAAGTCATGGGAAGGTATATTTTATAAACAATTTTGAGAGTTTCTTAGCTTTTATTAAGTGTAAAGTCTCTTGATGAACTCTTATAGCAACAATTATATATCTTCCAATGAGAATTCCAAACTTGTCTTTTGAAACTCCTTCTAAGAATACTTTCTTCATTTTGAACACTATTTCCTTTGTTATGATTTGGTATAAATAGTTACATAAGGGTATTGAATTAGATCCATTAAATGAATTTAATAACTTGTCCCTTTTCAGAATAAGAGCAAAAATCAAAGTTGAATGATCCAAAAAAATTCCCAATGGTTCTTTCCTTTCCCAATACACTTATTAAGAGTAGTAGATAATACGAACCTATGAAAAACTATAATAGCCACTCCTCTCCCCTTGGACTTTGATCTCTTTTAAAGGAGGAAAAAAACTTAAAACTTCATTTGCATCTATAAATGTTTTTGGGAAGAATGATGCAATCTGTAAGGTTTCTACCATATTGGCCCTATTCAATTCTTTAAATATAAAAAGGAAATGGGAATCCTCCATTTCCTATAACCTCTTTAAATTTTTTATGTTATTTTTATTAGCCTTCTTTTTCTCACATATATAATTGATATTCTTGTGATGTTAAACATCAAATTATGGAAAAAATATGTATTTTGATCACCTTTTCCAACTATAATTCCATTCTATTCATTCTCAACTTTGACAATTTCCAATCTAAAAAAAAATATTCTTATATTCTATATTTCTTTATCTCCATATTTCTTCTTTAGTAAAAATCCCTACCTTTATTTTCATAAAATTATGCAATATTACCTTCAACCTCTTTTAAATCCACATTATATTCTTATATTTTGATTGATGTCGAGTACACTTCCTCAATCCTTCTAAAGCTTTGGAAAACTCAAAACATTTTGTCACTTAAATTCTCATTAAAACATAACTGATTTCTTTACTATATCTACATGCTATTGGTCCTCCATCTAGCTTGGATTACATTTGAATGGGATTTTCAATCCAAGTGTTCTTTTTATATCCACAAAAGTTATCTAAATCTCCTCCTACCTCCACCCAGAGAACAAGAACTTGTTGGCACACTTTGGTAGCTTTGATCTTGAATTACATAATGGATTAGGGTTTAAGAGGTAAAATTTTATTTTTTGTTACTATTTTTTTATTTATATTTTATAACATCCATAAGGCTGAAAATTTGAATGGTTAAGTTCTAGGAAACCTTTAGGAAAGAGGTGAAATTTTCTATGTTGCATTAATTGACCTAGTGTAGAAAATTTATCCATGGATCATCATTTTTTTTGACAAATTCGGTTGCTATTTATATTCCAAAAAAGTGGGGATAGAGATCCCTGTTACATTCGAGTGATGGAGTAGAGAGACAAGGAGGGGTGATGTGGCAAAATAACGTGCCTCCTTTAAGATAACTATTACTATTATGTTGCATATCCAATTCATGGTAAATCATAACAAATTGAGGTAACATAAATGAAAATTTAAATGAAATGATAATAAATGAGGAAGATGGAGGAGTAAAGACTAGTTCTTGCTACTTTGACGACCATTTGAAGTGTCAGTGGTGCCTTGATTGTTGCCTGGGTTGGCATTGGGAACATTGTTGGAGCTCGAACTTGGAGCAGATCGCTTGTCCACCTTGTAACACAAGATCTGCAGGGATTCTTCAATGTGAGCACAACGATTATTAGCTCCTCTCAGCTGCTCTGAGAGGGATTCAGATTGATGTTGAAGGAAGTTGGTGTCTACCTGGTGTTTTTCCTCCATTATCCTTAACTGAGCTCTTATCAACTCCATCTCTGCTTGCAAATCGACACAATGAAAGAAATTCTCGTTCCTCATGATGTTAGAAGGAGGAGAGGGAAAAATCACTACTATGTGAGGAAGAATTCGGGGAGGTAACAAAAGCACTGTTTGACAGTGAAGGAATAAGGACATAGAGCTGTTGTGAATAGAAAGTCTGGAAGTAGCATTGCGCTACAGGAGATCAACCGATGAAGAGGAATCTGGATTGCAGTGATTGAAAATGAACTGCGGAGGGACAAAAGATACACATGGGCAATAAGAGTAGTGGAACAGAGAACAACAAAAATTTAGAGGTTCAAATAATATGTTGCGCAACAGAAGATCGACAACGAATAAGGGGACGAGATGGTAAGGGATGGGAGGGCAGATTCGAGGGGTCACAAGAGGAAAGTGAAAGGGAGCATTGGGATCGGGGGACAATGAGAAATGAGAATTGCACATCTGGTGATCAGTGGTGAAGGGAGAAGCGAGATTTAAAGAAGAGGAGGGAGGGGCAGGTGGACTGGGAGTGGGAGGAGTGCAGGAATACTAGTGAGATAAGGTCGCGAGAATAACGCAGGGAGGGGTATGGGCATGGCAGACCTAGCATGACGAGATCCTGGAGGCACAGAGGATCATGCAGATAGAAGTCACGCAAAGGGGAAAAATCATGGTAAAGGTGAGAAGGAGATGCTATCCGAGGAAAGGAGTTGACTAGGGGGTCTACAACATGCTTTGTTGGCCAATGAGTCATATTTCCTATTGTTGGACCTGAGAATATGGTAGAATGCAAGGTCTCCAATTTCCTTATTCAAAGTTTGACACCTTGTGATCAGTCGAATGAGAACAATGTTAGGGGCCTGGGTTGAGTTTAGCATCATGTTGATGATTATTGTCGAGTCACCGAAAATCATAACCCTTTGAATCTTAAGTCTCTTTATGATTTGGAGAAATTTTAGTAAGGCGTATGCTTCTGCTCTATTATTGGACAATCTACCTATCCCCCATTCGAAGGTAGCAATGCTACTGTCCTGCCCACCCATAATGTAACCTCCATCTCCTGCTATTATTGGGTTTTCCTTTGAGACACCGTCAAAGAAGAACACAAGCCTTTTGATTCTGTCTAGCCACTCGATAAACTATTTTTCTTTGAGTCTTATCTTCCACTGATCCTTGTGGAGTGATTGCAATGCAAGAGTTTTGTTGTACTTCAAAGGAGTGTCAAGAGATCTTCCGAGAAGGATTCTTTCTTCGACCTGCAGATCGTTGAGGTTGAGATGACCATTATTTTTGGCAAGAATGGTCTCAACAGTGAGGCACCATGCATTTCTATGCACTTTCCTAATGCAAGGTTTGTGATCTTGAAAGGTAGCCTTATTTCTCATAAGCCAAATGTTCCACAGTAGAACATGAGGAAGAGTGTCCCAGATTCTTTTGGCCACGTTGTTTTTCTTTTTACCCCAAGGGTGGCTCTTTTTCTAGTTAGCAATCAGATCTAAGGCTGAGTTTTTTGCACCCATCTCAACGTGGAAGAGATCCGAGAGAGATTGCGAGCACAATTTAGAAAAGGAGCACTCAATGAAAAGGTAGAGGATTGTCTCCTCGACCATGAGGCAAAGGGGGCATCTAGAGGCACACTGAATGCCTCTTTTTTTTTTTTTAATTATCCACTGTCAAGATCTTCCCTTTGAATAAGGTCCAGATAAATCTTTTAATATTTGGTAGCACTTTTGATTTCTAGACTCGTTTCCAATTTTCCCAAGGAGGAGTGGGAAATTTCTCCTTGTGAAGAGTTTCATACCCTGATTTTAAAGTGTAGGAAGACCTAGAGGGGTCCCATGTAAAGCTGTCCTCTTTGTCTTTTGAAAGATGAGCTGTGCCATGGAGCATTCTTTTTAGAGTAGCTTTGTCATTTTCAAGATGGGTAGGCAAGTTTGGAAAGGTCCAACCTTTCCAGTTGTTGGTGCTCTCTTCCCAACTGGATATTTTCTCCAGGGTGTTAATCCCAAATGTTTATGTTGCGTCCTCCCTGTGGAACTTTGGAGATAATGTTGCGAATAAAGGGAATGGTTTTTTTGCAAAGAACTCAGATTCAAGGGCAAGGTCTGTTAGGTATGGCCTAATCTAAAAGATTTTTCCTTGCAGTAGAAAGGTATTTTGTTTCCATCACTTGTTTCCACCAAGTTTTCTGTCCAATAATTAGGTGCCACACAATTTTCCCACCAAAGGCAATGTTCAATAGTTTGGGTATGTGGATAGCAAGACCACCATTTTCATAATTTTGGGTTACCTGCCTCCATTTGACCAGATTGAACTTCTTCTTCTCACTTTTTCCACCTTGCCATAAGAATTTTCTTAGAGTTTCTTCCATTTTGTGTTGAATAATAATAGGGGCCTACAACAATGAGAAATTATAAAGAGGCAAAGCAGAGAGGACAAATTTTAAGAGGATCATGCGCCCAACCATATTAAGCCATGATGATCCCCATTGCTGGACTTTATTTTTCATCTTGTCGATGGTGATGCTCCATACTTCAGTTCTCAATTGTCCTATACTGACGGGCATCCCAAGATAGTTAAAATGAGTCCAGTTCCACTTGTAAGGAACCCCAAATATTTGAGCTATATTATGAATGGTGTTCTTGTTGCATTCCACCCATAAATACAGATTTTATGATAGTTTATCTACCCTCCAGAATAGTGCATTAATTTGTTAAGCAACGTTTTAAATCTCTTGGCTATAATGCTAGTGAAAACCACCTCCCATCAAGGAGTATAAAGTAAACAAGCCCGAGAGTGATTCATGTTTTAGTTTATCTACCCTCCAGAATAGTGCATTAATTTGTTAAGCAACGTTTTAAATCTCTTGGCTATAATGCTAGTGGCTCCTCCCATCAAAAGGGTATCATCAAAAAATTGAGAGCGATTCATGTTTTTTACCCCATTGCTAAATTTGATACTTGTGATTAGTCTAACTCTTCGATTGTGATCCAAAGCCCTGCTAAAATATTCTTCCATGAGAATGAAGAGAAAGGAAGATACGGGAGAACCTTGTCTTAAGCCTCTAGAATATTGGAAATAATGTCCAAGTCTTTCATTGACCAAAGGGGAGATCCAAGGGTTGGATATGCAGGCATAAATGAGGGATATAAAATCTGCTTCAAATCCCATTTTCTGAAGAATAAAGAGGAGAAAGGAGTGCCTCACTTTGTCGAAGGCATTGGCTAGATCAAGTTTCACGACAAATCCCTTCTCCAATCTCATCATGCTAGAATGAATGGCTTCTTGGACCAACAAGATGGAATCAATGATTTGCCTATTTGAGATGAAACCACCTTGATTTTCAGAGATGAGATTGAGAAGGATAGCTTTGATATAGGCGGCAAGGATTTTGGTGATGAGTTTATAAGAGGAGTTGAAAATGGATATAGGTCTGAATATGGAAAAGGTGGAGGGACAGGTCTCTTTGGGAATGAGTGCAAGGAATGTAGAATTTGTGAAGCCCCCAATCCTTTTTTTCCTTTGAACCCATAGGATCATTTTGATGAGGTATTTTTTGATGAATTCCTAGAAGGTCCGATAGAAGTTGATGGTGAATCCTTCCGGGATCGGTGCTTTGTCAGGATGGAGAGTCCAGATTGCATTAAAAATTTCAGCCTCTTCAATGTCCTTGGTTAGGGAGGAGTTAATCTCTTCAGTGATCATTTTAGGCATGCGAACTAAGAAATCACTATAATCCTTCATCTCCATAGATTCAGATAGAAGGCTTTTGTAATGGCTATGAGCAACTGATTTTATTGCCTCCTACTCTGTGTGCATGTTACCTTCTTCATATGATATTGCTTTAATATTGTTTCTAGACATTTTGACATTGGCTTGCTTTTGGAAAAAGGAGGTATTTTTATCCCCAGTCTGGAGCCAAAGATTCCTCGATTTAAGTCTCCATTTTTCCTCTTCTTTTCTATTTGCACTATATAAGTTCCAGTAAAGCTCTTTTTCTTGTTCATGTTTTTATTTATTCACCCTTTGAATATCTACGTCTCTTTGGAATGCTTCTATCCTTCTCTTAGTGTCTTGCTTGATTACGTCCGGTTCTCTATAGTGATATTTTTCCCATCTTTTGAGAGTAGTGTGTGAAAGCTTCAATTTCATCTCCCAAATGTGCATTGTAGAACCCTCAACATGTTGCTTCCAATTGCTTTCCACTATGTGTCTAGCCACAGGGAAGTCACTCCAAAGAGGGTTGTAGCGGAAAGGAAGAGGCTCGAGGGAGGATTGATCACCAAGGATAGGATAATGGTTTGAGGTCGAGCAGGGTAGAATGGAGGAGGTTGCAATAGATAAATAGGAGATAAGGGGAACACCAACTAGAAAATGGTGAAGTCTTTCCATAATGTTCCCTGACCTAATTCTTCGATTGCTCCACATGAAACTTCAATTTTTGGGAATAATGTCCACCAGGTCGTGTTCTTGTATGATTGTTTCCAACTGTTCTCTTGAAGGGTCTGGATTGAAAGTGCCCCCTCTTTTTCCTTGGCATGCAATACCAAATTCAGATCCTCACCAATGATGACATTGATATCGTCCTCACCTTTAATATCAGTTTTTAAAGTGTGCCAATAAACTTATTTGTCTTTGTAATGATTTGGACCATAAATGTTGTACACTGTTATTATAACATCCTCATGAATGCTTTGTAATTTGACTTTTATCCGGTCGTGAGTCTTTACAATTGTTAACTTCTTCCATGAGTTCTGGTTCCAAATAGTAGCTATTCCTCCTGAAGCACCTCTGGATTCTACCATAGCGCCCATATAATTTCTAATTTTGTTTATGATATTCCCCATTTCTTTTTCTCCTTGCTTGGTTTCTTGGAGGAGAACTATGTCAGGCTATTCTTGTTTGAAAAGATCTCTTAGGGCATTGTTTTTAGAGGGGTTCCCTAATCCCCTACAGTTCCAAGTGAATTCTTTAATTATTTTAGGAATGCAGGTTGAGACCCTGTCTTCCCTCCTGCTTCATGCTGGTTGAGATATTTGCTGATAAGCCCTCTAATGAAGGTTTCTATTGGGTGTTGTGTTCCTAGAGCAATGTGTTTATGAGATTCTTCATCTCTATGGTGTTTGGCTGACTTTCTTCCAGGTCCTGGTTTTTTTAAGGTTTCCAGTACTGAACCCATCTCCTTTGCTACGTTTATGGTGACAATCCGAGCTGATGGTGGTTTAGTTGAAGAAGAAGGAGGACATGACTTGGAAGGGGAGGGTTGAAGTAGGGGATCAAGAGTGAGGGAAGGGAGGAAAGGTTGAGGAGGATCCTCTTCCAGAGAGGCCAAGGAGGACAAAGGGTTGGAGGAGGTAAGGGGGGGATCAGGGGTTTGGAGAGGGTTCAGGATGAGGTTGAATGCTGGGGCTAGCAGAATAGGAGGATGGATGGGAAGATGAAACACCAGTATTTCTAGGATTTGGACCATACTTCTTACTTTTTATAACTTCCCATTGTGTTTCAGAGTCAGTATTTTCAACCTCTATTAGTTTTGTGCAGCTATTAGCTAAATGATCGTATTCATGGCATACCTTGCACTTGAAGGGAATTTTTTCATAGTCCAGCTGCTGGATGTGAGTCCAGTTGTCCACCTTTAGCTTGATCACCTCTAGAATTCCTTTTCCCAATTCTACCTCTATTCAGATTCTTGCACAAGCTTGCATGTTGTCCTTCGGTTCACTTCTGTCAATAAACTTACCAACAACATTCCCAATCGCTCTCACTTAATCATCCCCCCAACAATGAAGAGGAAAATGTGAAATACGAACCCAAACTGGGAAAACACTAGATTGTCGAGTTCTGGATTGAAGTCTGGTGTCCATTTGTTTAGGTAGAGCCCTCTGGTATCCATGAAATATGGCCCATTCCTGAAGATTAGGTCTTTAGTCTTCCTTTGATTCAAAGTGAAAGGTGTAAAAGCCCTTGCCACAAAATCTGGTAGATATTTTCCCTTTGATTTTGTACATCCAGTTGCATTCCACCCATTTCTTAATTGTCTTTGGCGAGGGCCAAAGTCTTGTGAATTTTCCAATGAGTCCTTTCTCTGCGAGGGAGAGTGCAACCATTCGAGGGATCGCAGGAGGCAGTGAGACTTCCTGTATCCCATCCAATTTTTTTACGAACTTGGAGATTTATGGTCTCTGTTAAGGCAGATTCAACGAGCTGATTAATGCTGAGAATGTAGAGGCATGATCAGGAGGAGCGGCTGGCTCTGGGATGGCCTCTAGAGGGGCCATGCAACCAGGATCAGGCAACAGGTGCAGAAGGCGAGGGCGGCTGCGCAAACTAGTTCTTCAACAGCGAAAAAATCCATGGATCATCATTGATCTTAAGATGATACACAATTTCCATCCATTTGAACTAGTATTTTCTAGTGAAGAATTTCAAATGGTTTGAATCTCTTTGTTCAATTCATTTATTTACACTTATAGATCCATTGAATATTTATGAGATGGGGTCTTAGTTGGCTCCTCCTTATTTGACTAGTTGATTATTGATTAAAACATCTTCCTCATCATTTTGATATAACTCCTTAACTTGGATGCTAAAAATTTATGTTGCTACAATCTCATTAATTCATTATGTATCTATCAAAATTGCAACAACACAAAACGATTAGGCTTATATTTGGGGATTTCTTACTAATTTACAGGAATCAATTTTATTTTTAATAATTAATTTTGATTATTTTTTATTGAAATTTTTTCTTTAAGTTTTAATATATTTTTAATAGTAGATTTTGTCAATGTTTTATGCAAAATTGGTAGAATATTGGTACCACTTGGGGCTTAAGATTTATGGATTGGAAGTGAAAATGGGAAATAAAGAATTATACAAAATCCCAAGAAATTAGAAATCAAATTTTCTCTTAGGGATTTTTTAGAAATCAATTATACAACACAAAATCCATCCACCTATCAATACATGTAAACTTATTCATAACGAAAACATGAAGATTCCTACACCTAGAATTAGCTTGCTCCTAAAACTAAATTTACATTCAATATTCTATATCCATATTCCCATATCATTAATTAGGAAATATGAAGGGTTAGACATGAGTTATCCATGTTACAATCATCATGTTAAAAGAATTACAAATTATTAGTAATCCATTAAATACAAGGAGGCAAGATCCTTGGCCCCTCCTACACAATAGTTTGATGAACAAAGATAAACATGGTTGTAACGTGTCCCAAGTAAAATTTCAATATGATGATGTCTTGAACATGTTCGAGTGATAGCTTCCTCTATATTTTGACCTTGTATAGAGGTACATGGAAGATCTCTTCATGTATGATGACTCCTTGAACTAGAACTTAAGTCACCTTTTAACAATGAATATAGAATGTAATAAATGCCAAAATCGATGTATAATATATTAAAGAAATATAGGAATCAATGAATGCTTAATCCACAACATATTGAAAAGACAAAATTGAAAAATGACCAACACGTCAATTAAATGAATCATAATGTTCAGCTGATTAATTGAAAAATATTACATGAGCGTCAAATTAGAACTAGATTAACGGATACAAGCAAATTTGTCACCAATGACATTTATGGAGTTTGCTTATGGTTGAGTCTCTTGTTTTATTCTTTCCTATTCCCTATCATTAGTGTAATAATGAATATGTACTTGATATATAAACATATTCACACTTGTGTTTTTAAATTAATATAATCCATGTAAGTGGAAAAGAAGTAAACTCATATCATGATAAGAATGCATTAATTTGGAAAAAGTTTATACCAGATATCTTTATATAGATTTCAGATTTTATTGTTTACTTTGTTCCACACTGATTGGATATTTACAATCTATATAAATTCAAATTCAAACGATTCAATTGCCAACTTTGTTCAGTACGTGTTGTATATGTTGTATTTCTTTAGATTTTTGAAAAAATGTAGCTGAAATAGTTTTGTGCCCATGTCTAACATGTGAAAATTTTGAATAATTTTGATTCTCTCTCCAAATTGATTTCATAAGAAGTTTTAAACTTTTTAGGAATTGTTCAAGTTACTAATAACTAATTTTATATACAATAGTTATATAAGACTAGCATAATCTTATGAATTAAATGTTTGGTAAATGTCAATAGACATCAATCCATAAAAATTATCAAAACACTTATTTTATTATACATCTCACATTTCTAAAATTGAATATATATATATATATATATATATATATATATATATATATATATATATTGTTGAAATTTGCAACAAGAAATAGTGAAATTGGCAACCAGAAAGAACAAAAATTGCACCATATACTAGTGTGGGATTCAATTCACACATTGGTGAAGAATTGAGTTACACATTAGTGCTAAATGTGGGCGTCTAATTTATTTTTCCCTCAAATAAATTGGGCAATAAATTGTAATTTCATCTCATAACAACTTGTATCAGTTAACTAAGTCATGAAGACTGAGTTAGCTCAAGAATTTCGAGTTGAGGATCAAAGATGAGGCATGTAGAGTGATTCTAATATTTTGGTGGTCCAATTGCAGTTGTAGCACTAGTGTGGTGCGAGTGTAATAAGTTAACTCAAATTAATTGAGTTAAAATCAGTTTAACTAGTTCTATCCGAGTGATGAATTAGTGAGAGGTCCAGTGAATTAAATTAGATTTAATTCACAAGTAGTGATCAATCATATAACTGATGATTCACTATTAATAGCTGCAGGCATGTTAGTTCTGATGAAGACCCAGTTGAAACAAAGGTTAAAGGGAAGATAACTATCAGTTGTATTATTAGAAAATTGCCCAATTGCAATTATAAAGTCATGGGAAGGCCTAGATGGATTGCACAATCAAGGAAGGCTGAATTTCCTACTTAATAAGGGCTTATTTTCCTAGGGATTGCGTGAGAATGGCTGAGAACTGGCTAAGTGTTTGTCAATTTTCCCTAGGCATTGCAAGTTAGTTTTGAGCAGGATCAGAGTGAGGCGATTGGTAGAGTACAAGAGATTCTTGTGAGTAAGAATGCATTGTATTGTTTCATGATTCCTTGACTTTATACAATATATGATAGCGGGGTTTTGAGCAGTTACATTCCCCAGATACATCTTGTGTTGTGTGATTGATAATTTCTTTCTCTTACTTGCATGTGATTGAGTGATCGTGTTTTATATTCCGCAAATATTGTAGAAGGATTCAATATCTTGTTTTAGTACATTACAAGATAGGATTGAATCCATTGGTATAGAGTTTCTATATAATTTCTACATGGTATCAGAGCACCAGGAATCATAATAGAAGAGAAGAAATTGAGTTTGTCTTGAACATGTTTAAATTTGCATATTTATTCTTCAAGATCCAACAACAGATCAAGATGTCTTTCAATGGCTTGAGACTCGAATATGCACTCAAGGGAAATTCGAATTATATTGCATGGAAGGACATGATGGAGGTAGTGTTGGAGGACAATGTGTTGATTGAATTCATATATACTGATATTCCCAAGCTCACAGCAACAGATGCCCAACTTCTTGACGCATGACAAAAGAAGCTAGCAAAGGCGAGAAGGATCTTGTTAGAGGGAGTTAGAGATCATATTGTCTTAAGTCTCCATGGGAAGGCAACTCCATATGCTTTGTGGAAGGCCTTGACAGATCTGTTTCAGAATAGTAGTGACCACAAGAAGTTGGCGCTGAAGGACAAGCTCAGAAAGATCAAGATGGAGGAGGGCGAGATGGTACCAACATACTTGGTGAAGTTCACTCAATGTCGAGATGAGCTTGGAAGTGTTGGTGTGATAGTAGCCCAGGATGATTTGGTGAGCCTGGCACTTATAGACCTTCCCAAGAGTTGGAATAGTTACCAGGACTTTGTGAATGGGAGGGATAAGTTACTAGACTGGGAGCGTTTGTGGTCCGACTTGGTAATAGAAGAGATAAGGTGGAGCACCAGAGACGGGACCTCCAACACCAACAAAGAAGAATATTGTGTATTGGTCGGAAAATGAAAAATAAATCCATGGGAAATAAGTCCCAAGGCGAAGAGGGCAAGAGAGACTTGTCCAATATCAGGTGCATTGTCACGAGCATGGGAACTATGCCTCGAATTGCCCATAGAGGAAGGAAAGCAAGAAGGAACCTGCACTTGCACCGGGTGAAGCATTAGCTTCAAAGTTCGAGCTTGCTTTTACTTTCATTGCATGCATGGCCAACACTATAATGAGATGCATGTGGTATCTAGACAGCGGTGCCTCATTCCATATGATGGGGGATAGAGATCTCTTCATTGACTTAGAGGAGAAGGGCCTCTAGCAGAACATAGAGTTTGGATATGACAGGGGGTATAACACGACCAACATAGGTACAATTACCTTTCAAAGGGAGTTTGGCTCCCCTCTCAAACTAGCAAATGTTTTGTATGTTTTAGGCCTAAGGTAGAATATTGTCTCCGTAACGGTATTGGAAGACCATGGTTATGATGTGATGTTTAGAAAAGGAAAGGTTTTCCCTAAACACATAGCCATGGGACAAGTGAAACAGATCCGTGTAAGAGTCAAGAACCTGTATGTTCTCGAGGTTGAGGATGTATGTAAAGATTTGAGGAGAAAAGTAGTGGTTAATGACTTGGTAGTTGAGAGGGAGAAATTATCTCTCGACATATAGCCTTAGAAGTAGTCTCATAAGGTTGTGGAGTAGCCACAACTGGAGAAGCAGAGAGGAGACCGAGTGGAAGAGTCCACTCAAGCAGAGACCTCCAGGAGGGGGAAATTTCGAGCCAGATAGGTAGAGGGAGTACATGCAGCTATACCTTCAGGTGTGAGGTGGGGTGATGTGCAGATATAATCCCAAGAAGAAATTTTGGCAGGGTCCATTAAGATGGTGTGTCTCATGGATCAAACCTGGCTATGAGGATCCCACAATACAACAGTAGCAGGAAGGATAGGTTATACTGATGCAGTCATAATTCAGGAAGACAAAAATCAAAGTGACAGATGTCGGATACTGGAGCACAGATCAGAGTTGGAAACAGTACAGAGGGCATGGATGCAGATGTTAGCAGCAACACAGAGAGTCCAGTAGACAAGTGCAGTAGGATCCAATAGTCAGAAGACTCTGATGACAGATGCATTATACTGATTCAGTTGTTCGGAGGCTATTTAGTTTCAGGAGTTGCATGTGCAAACAACATTAGAGAAGTGTTGCATGCAGAACATTCCAAAGGTACCTGATCGAGATAGATTGAATTCCTTTCTTGTTGAGAGGGAGTGTTGAAATTTGAAATAAGAAACAATGAAATTGGCAACCAGGAAGGAAAAAAATTGCGCCTCAAACTAGTGTGGGATTCTAGTCACACATTGGTGAGGAATTCAGTTACACATTAATGATAAATTTCAGCATCTAATTTATTTTTCCTTTAAATAAATTGGACAATAAATTGTAATTTCATCTCATAACAACTTGTATCAGTTAACTAAGTCATGAAGATTAAGTTAGCTCAAGAATTTCGAGTTGAGGGTCAAATATGAGACATGTAGAGTGTTTCTAATATTTTGGGGGTCTAGTTGTAGTTGTAGCGGTAGTGTGGTGTGAGTGTAATCAGTTAACTCAAAGTAATTGAGTTAAAATCAATTTAACTAGTTCTAACTGAGTGATGAATTAGTGAGAGGTCCAGTGAATTAAATTAGACTTAATTCACAAGTAGTGATCAATCAGATAACTAATGATTCACTATTAATAGTTGCATGCATGTCAGTTATGATGAAGACCCAATTGAAACAAAGGTTAAAGGGAAGATAGCTATCAGTTGTATTATTAGAAAATTTCCCAGGTGTAATTATAAAGTCATGGGAATGCCTAGATGGATTGCGCAATCAAGGAAGGTTGAATTTCCTATTTAATATGAGCTAATTTTCCTATGAATTGCGTGAGCAAGGTTGGGCTTAGCAGAGGCTAAGAATCGACTAAGTGTTTGTCAATTTTGCATGAGCATTGCAATTCAGTTTTGAGCAGGATCATAATGAGATGATTGGTAGAGTGCAGGAGATTCTTGTGAGTAAGAATGCATTGTATTGTTTCATGATTCCTTGACTTTATACAATATATGATACCAGGGTTTTGAGCAGTTTCTTTCCCCAAATACATCTTGTGTTGTGTGATTGATAATTTCTTTCTCTTACTTGCATGTGATTGAGCGATCATGTTTTATATTCCGCAAATATTGTAGAACGATTCAATATCTTGTTTTATTACATTACAATATCAGATTGCATCCATTGGTATAGAGTTTATATATAATTTCTACACACACACACACACACACACACATATTAAAAAACATATAATAAGACTCATGACTATGGATATTCACCTCCACTTTATCGTGGAGATTTTAATTTGTAAAAAGGCATGTGATACAATACGATGGGATAATAACATGTTTTATTAATACTACATTCCCAAAAAACCATAACTTTGTAAATGTAAATAAAGAATAGTCAAACATAATGAATATTGTTGTTGTAATATGTGTTTTCCATATTTGTGACATGTAAGCATTAAGGGACGGACTTGGTAGTAATGCCTCCATGTGTTTCATGTGTATTATACCTGTGATCGCGAGTTCCAAGGTGAAGTCGTTGTGTGAGTTGTATTTGGGTTGTGTCTAAGTCATAGAACCACCTTCTTTGTATCTTATCTTCTAAAAGTCGGTGATCTACACCTATATATAATATTTTATGTGATTATAATGCATTCCACTATGGTATCAGAGCTAGAGAGAAAGTGAGAGGAGTGGTCTCCATTGTGTAATATGAGCATGAGTTGAGGGTGAACCAGAATTTTCCCAATAGATTTTTTTTTCATTCACATATATCATTCTTTCTAATGTTGCTAAATTTGTCGAGTGAGGGCGAGGGGTATCAGACAGGACATGGAGAGATCCATGTGCATGAATCATGAGTGAAATAATTGTGAAGCTGCATATATTTTTGTGGGAGACCATCATTTTCCTTCTTGCATGAGGAAATAGTACATCGTTGTTGTATCACTTCCCCAACATTGTCAATTCCTCAACATGCAGAAGATCAAGATCATGACTTGAAGAATCCGGAAAGTAGTGACAACAAATCCTGAGAATGTTGTGCATAAGGCATTTCCACTGCTACAAAGAGGTAACAATATTTCTCTAAACATGAATTGCAGAACACGTGCAAAGAATCTTCTAAAGGGAAAAAAAATGCAAACATAGCCAACTTGAATGACTCATTAGAATCAGATAGTGATGAGGAACCACCAGAAGCACCTCTCAAATTATTCTAAAAAGAAAACTTAAAGGTTTTCTTTTTGTGTGTTTACTTGTGAGATTATAAAATATGATGCAGAACCTCAAACAACAGGTCAAGCTGATGTGACTCGTCGTGCTCTGAGATCATCAGTTACAGGTTATCGTTATGAAAGTTCAAGTTGTATAATTGATTGTTGAAGAAATTCAATATCTAGGCTTATATCCTAGATAATTGGTGAATATAGCAGAAGGCCATGTATTCAACAGATGGTGACATTTCCATAGAATGATTCAATATCAAAATTGTCCCTCAGCAGGTCAAAAAACGTCAATTCTACAAGTTCAACAATGATGGTCGCAGTTATGTCTTAAATGGATCAAGTGGAAAGATCAAAAGTATGGTGAAGAATAGAATCCGTAAGATTTTATAGTAGGTGTAAATGCTAATGAATACCAGTCAGACAAAGATCAGTATTGTTGTTGTAATATGTGTTTTCAATATTTTTTACATGTAAGAATTAGGAGAGGGACTTGGAAGTAATGCTTCCATGTGTGTTGTGTATTATAATTGTGATTGTGAGTTCCAACGTGAAGTCATTGTGTGATTTTTATCTAAGTTGTGTCCAAGTCATAGATCCACCTTCTTTGGATCTTATCATCTAGAAGTCGGTGATCTACACCTACATATCTAATATTTTATGTGATTATAATGCAATGTGATTTTTGTTTGTGTTAACTTTGTCTTCTCTCCATTTTTTTCAATAAAATCATTTCATATCAAGTTGGTCGATACGATATTTTTTTTAAATTATTCAATTTAATTAAAAGGGAAAAGGAAGAACTAATTTGAAAATAAATTTCAAATTTAGATTTGTAAGAACTACTAAGAATATTCTAAAATATTCTATGAAATTTAAATCCAACAATCCACCTGATAATTATTTATCATTAAATTAAAATAAATTCTAGAAACCTTATTCCAAGATAAACATGCATGTCAAGACAAACATGCCTATCAAGATAAATATTGGAAGTATATACATGATAGACCTCAACAATAAATGCTCTCTAATATGTTTGTTTTCCAACTTAATTTTCTTATGTTTTTCAAAATATTTTTTTATTATTATTATAGTATTTTTCAACTTATTTTCTTCAGCTGATGAGGGATAGTTACTTTGATTTTTGGAACCATGTTCAGTGTCAATGTTCAACCTTACTCAGGTTAAGGTGTATTAGGTTCTTGGTGATTCTGGCTATTTGATCCACTTTTTTTTTTAACGGCTATATGGCATTGTATGCTTATCTCTGCTCTATATTCTATACAAGAGATATGTTTTACGATTGTTCTTGATAGAAAAGTCAGTTTTATGTCTTGTTTTTGAAATATGTGGTATTGTATGTAGCTATTAGCCAAAAGACTTTCTGCCAATAATGATGCTATGTCTCTAAATATAGTTGCGGGCTCTGATTTCATTTCAATTTTAATATTAGTGAGCAAAAAGATATAAGTTCCACTGTAAATAATATCTATTGTTTCTGTTTCTTTTATTTACAAATCAAATAATTCTCTATACAAGCTTACAACCAAAACCGAAAAAACATTCAAAGAAAACTTCTATTTTTGATGATTATTTTTTCATAGATCCTTCTCATATTAGTTTCTTCTAATATAGACTAGTTAATGTGCATGGTAGAAATCCATGTCAGTCAAATTATATCAGTATTTTCAAAGAAATACTGGCATCGAGTGAACCCTAAACCTTAATAGAAGTATAACACACTTTACTATCAATATCATTTACTGTCTCATTGTAATGAAAAATTTCTCTTTCCAGAAAAAATAATGATTATACTTCTTGACTACATTTATGAAGTTTAGAATAATGCATGTTTTACATTCGAGACTTAAGTTGATTCATTACTGTGTGAACTTCATAATCATGTGGGTACCTGGCAAGCACAACGTTGTGTTTGAGTTGTCAACTTTATCAACTAAAACAAAAAAATAAATAAACTAAATCAAATTCCAAATGTAAAAGTAGTAAAAGTTACTTGGTGTTGTAGCCTGAATTCTCATATTTTCCTTTCCACCTGCAAGAGAATTCCAATGGAAATTGTAAGACCAAAAATAAAAATTAGACTCCCTCACATCAAATCAAATCAAATGTGCTAAATTTCAACCTTGATATTTTCCCCTCGATAGGTAGCTGTAATTCCAATTCTTCCTCTAGAGGCTTAAAGAGAAAGTTCAACTTTTCCTCAATGACTTCACTCAAGGGAGGATTCCACTACAAACCATACAATCAATTTGAACCCTATCAAATTACAATGTAAACATAACTAATAATTTTTATTAAGTTCTAATAAGATAATATTATTTTTTCCTCTATTATGAAAACAATGCCTCGAGAATAACTAAATAACAAACCTTGGGAAAATTTTCCTTTTCAATAATGAGAGCTCGAATACCCTTCACAATACACAAACTAGTGAGATGTTTTAAATGTTTGAATAGTTGAACTCATTTTTTCGATGTGAGCAACCAAACATTATCATTTCAAAAATTTGATAAATTATTTGAAAGTCAACAATCTAAATTGTACCTCGTAGACATCATTGGATATTACTCCTCTCAATGTGTTTATGGTCACACGAAACTCGTTTTTGAGACATTCAAATAGTGTTTGTTTGCGGGCTTGTCGAACCTGAAAGGCGAAAGGTTAAAAAAGAAATAGTAATGAGACTACCAAGCACGTTTTGTAAATTGTCTTAACCATGTGTTTTTTTGAAATTTACAGATAATTTGAAATTTTAAACTTAAATGGTCTAAACCATGTTTTCTTGTGCCAATTACATAAAATTTGAAGTTTAATCTTATGAGATACCGTGTAATGAGAGGGTTGCGTTAAAATGAAGCAAGTCTTTGCGGGAAAGGTTAACACATTTCTTTGTTCCTGAATCATGTTTCAATAAAGACATGGTTGTATCTCAAAATATGAATGATGAATATCTGAGTTACCTCTTTCCATCTTTCTATGCAATAAGAGCTATTTTTTAAATGGTCCCAAATAATGTCAAAATAAACTATAGGTTTTGAAAAGTACATCGATAGATGTTAAAGGATTCTTATTGAAGACATGAATTGTATGTCTTTATACCATAAGAGTTACTTTTTAAATGGCCTCAAAGAATTTAGAGGTTTTGAAAAGTACATGGAAAGATGTCAAAATATGTTTGATGAAGACATGAATTACATGTTTCAACGTAATAAGAGCTACCTTTAAATGGTTACAAATTATTTCAAAATAAGTTAGAGGCTTGTCAGAATATCTTAAATGCTATAGTTAATTAATGTGTTGCATGTTTCAAGCTTGATTTTTAGATGATTTGTTGGATAGTGTCAAGGTTAATTTTCAGTTAGATTTGGGGTTTTTTTTAATTGTATGCATTAATTTATCTATAAGACTATTCTAAAACATTTTATGTATGTGTGTATTTATATTCTTTTTGTGAAGCTTGCAAAGGTGTAATGTGTGATGATTTGTAGTATCATTTTAAGGTGTTCTTCTGTTAGTTGACGTATGTTGCAATGTCAAAAGTAGATATCCTAGCAACAAAGATTTGTTATTTTTAAGTGTTTAGGGTGAATTTAATATCCCTATCATGATCATTATATATATTTGTACATATTATGAATAGGCTTATGAGTCCTGACCATTTGTATATAAAATTTGTGTGGCCTAAGTGCTTATGTTTATATGTTTATGTCATTCTAGGCCATCAAGCATATGTGCTAAAATGCCAAAAATCATAGCTTCATAAATATGTAGTCAATATTTTATATTAATAAAAATACATCATTAATTCAATTAATTAAGAGAAGAGAGATGGTGGCTATGACTCATGAGTGGTAAAGGGGACTAAGGGATAAGTGATGGGCTTAAGTCAAGGGGAAAAAAGAATGCATTTATTTTTTATCCTAATGTTTCCAAAAACATAGGGAAGTGACTCCTTTGAGTGCCACTTGTAATTTTTGGAAAATGCACATAAAAAGTTTTAATGTTATTCAAGAGTTATTCCATCCTTCTCACCACTTTTTATATTGTACTTTCTCTTAGTATAATGTGACCATGTGATATTATTACCCTATGGATCCTAAGTAGATCTCAGTGTGCACTTATCCTATACCTCTCCTTGGGTTTCTTTGGGGAAGACTAAATTGATCCATGAAGATATTGTTAGCCACCCGCCTATTCCACCTAGACCTCCAGTCGGTTTCATCAGTTTCCTTGTTTATAGCAGCATTTACTATTTTTAGCAGTTTTTCGAGTCCTGAACTTCTGGAGCAATTTTGACCCCCTAAATGTTGTTTTTTTAAGGTTCGTAGCAGGCTCGTGATTATAGGTATGGGTATATAGAAAATATTGTAGTATTCAAAGAGATATTTTCAATGAGGTATCGTACACACTAAACAGAGATAATATGACCAAGTTACGACCTCGGGAAGTTGGTTTCCCAACTAACCCCAACGGGGTCCACAAAATCTTGGTGTTCCATCACCCGGGGTTAGGATTTTGGTTGTTTAGGATTTTCTCTTTTTGTTCAATAATAAAAAGGACCTTGAGCCTCATTGTAACATAGTTTAGAGGCATGTAGCCCCCACATCTCTTCTCAGAGATAAGCTACCATTGCCCGAGCTAGTTTATTTCCATTCTATTTGTAAGCATATTTAAATTATGTGTTATTAATGAAATGAAGTGTTATTTCTGTTGCATCTCTATATTTATTGTTATATTTGTATTCTGTTGCGTTCATGTTTAAGTTTGGATCAGTGGTATCAGTGGAGTTAGGGCTCGAACTGGTTGAATGTTTGTAAGACGAGCCTCGCAAAACATGACAACCTCCCACGAAGGAAGAAAAGAAAGATAATGGAGAAGGATATCCTTTCAAAATATTGCTTGAATAATCCCTCGAGCGACAGAGGATCGAGCTATATCGAGTTATCAAAGCAGACCAACTCCTTCACCAGGGCAAGTGGTTCACTAGGGACCAGTTCAACATAAATTTACTTACCTCCTGCAGGCTCTGCATGCAATGGGGACCATTGCTTCCTAAGGAGGGATGAATGATCGAGGTGGATATTGGTGGCCACCTGCCTATTCCACCTAGACCTCCAGTTGGTTTCATCAGTTTCCTCGTTTATAGTAGCATTTACTATTTTTAACAATTTTTCAGGTCCTGAACTTCTAAAGCAGTTTTGACCCCCTAAACGAAGTTTTTTTGAGGTTTGCAGCAGGCTCATAATGAAATGAAAAGGCTTGCAACAAATCCTATATTAATTGGAGTTATTTTTCCAATGATGTATCACATGGGCCAAACGAAGATAATATGACCAAGTTATGACCCCGGGAAGTTGGCTTCCCAACTAAACCCAATGGGGCACACAAACTCTTGGTGTTCCATATCCTGGGGTAGGGTTTTGGTTCTTTAGGGTTTACTCTTGTTGTTAAATAATAAAAATTCCCTTGAGCCTCATTGTAACACATTTCAGAGGCATGTAGCCACCACATCTCTTCTTAGAGATAAGCTATCATTGTCCGAGCTAGTTTATTTCCATTATGTATGTAAGCATATTTCAGTTTTGTTAGTAATGAAATGAAGTGTTATTCTTGTTGCATCCTTGTATTTATGGTTATATTTGTATTTTGTTGTGTTCCTTTTTAAGTTTGTATCAATGGTATTGGAACTGAGACCCGTGTTAAAAGTTCATGTAATAAAAGTTAATAAAGGAAAAAATAAGACCGAAATTAAGGGAAACTTATTCCAAGCTTAATGTTGGGTAATATATCCTATTGGGAATCACTTTATGTGTTTATGGATAAGGGAAAATCGGCAAAGGAAATGGCTAAGGCTTTGAAAAGGAAAAAAGTATTTTGGGCACATTTATTTATGAAATTAAAGGAAATTAGGAGAAAAGGAAGGTGAAAGGTCACAGGTTGCATGTGATGAGGAAAATGAATGAAAGTAATGGAAAAATGAAGAAAATAGAGGCCTAATCAATAAAAATACGTCAACGCATAAATTGTTATCCTTTTGTCAATTCATTTTTAGAATTAGTCTTAGAGAGGAGAAGAGCACCAAGAGGAGAAAGATATCAAGCAAGCAAAGGAAGGACCAGGAAAACAAAGATCAAGAAAGAAAAGGTTGGAACAAGTAGGATTCAACAGGAATAATTGCAGGTAACAGATTGAATGTAAGATTTCATAACTGGTTTTGACATGCATGGTATGTGAATGATGGTATTTGGTTCTTTTTTTGTTGGTGGCATGGTTTTTCCAGGTTTTGACAATGGTTTCAACCTTTCCTTGCCATTCCAGATAGCCATGGTTTGTTGGGATTGTTATCAGTTTTGGGCTTTGGAATTTCCAGAAGGTTTTAGAATGTAAGTTGAAGGTGGTCTCAGGAAAATTCCCAAAGGCCTAGGAATCCATTTACTGGTAATGGCGGATACACGATAAAGCCTGATGGTGGAGTCTTGATTAGGGCCTAGTGAACCAGTGTGGATTGCGGTAAAGCCTAGAGACTTGGAGATGGAAAAATTCCTCAAGGATGGTGAAGGAATATGGAGGCATTCCAAGCTCGGTTTGGTTTTATGATCTTAGAGTCAGTTTAGCTGAGATCACGGTATGGTGAGGGAGGAGGTGGTTTAACCTCTGGATTCCCTTGGTTTTTTTGGATTGGTTTATCCCATGAGCTCCCACATTCATGCTTGGAATATGGCACAGGGGTGACTAGTTGAAAGAAATATTTGGTTCAGCCATGTCTATGGTTGGATGGTACGTGGAAGTCCCGAACTTGGTTGTCTCTTGCCTATGTTTAATGAAAGCTAAGTTCTCTTGATTTTTATTGATAAATTCACTTGTTATAATGTGGCTTTAATGGTTGTTATCTTATCGTTATTTATATGTTTATATGATGGTTATAAGCATGGATACATGACTAGTTTTAGTCATGGCTCTTTTCATGTTTTTTCTCATATGAGTTTCCAGTCCCTTCTGCTCAAACTTACATTCATGACCTGTAGGTTGCATATCTACTAAGTGTTTGACGGTATTTTAATCTCGATTGGGATGGTCAGGTCTAGTCCTGGTTTCAGTTTTTGGTTTATAATGATTGCCATTGCATATTTTATGAGTTATGAAAATTATATGGATTTCAGGGCTGAGGCGTGGCCCCAACCCTGAAAAAGTGGCTTAAATTCTATAGTCACTAGCACAACACTAGATAGAAAAGGCCATAGTCACACCAACGTAGGCCTATGGGAGCGACTAGTGGTTTCCAGTCTCATGGAGGGCTTGGCAAGGGAGCAACTAGCACTTTAGCTCAGGGAAAAGTAAGTTGGCTCAGGGGATGGACACTTGGAGGGGTTGGGTTACTCTTGGATGGTCTCGTGGCAACTGAGGGAAGTTAGTAAGGTCTATTTTGATGACTTGAACATTTCCTTAAGGTCACCTAGGATGTTGCGTCTTGTAATAACAACCCCTCATCTCATGTTTTCCCCGGGTAAGCCAGTTAAAGTGGGTAGAGGTGAGGGGAGAGGTATGTTATAGGTGGTATCATAGTAGGTTTCACTCCCTTTGGGTCATATCTGATACCACAAGCAGGTGGTATTAGAGCGTGGTTGCGCTCTCTTTGGGAAAAGTCTGATGTTGTTAAGGTAATGGTTTTCATGCATGGGGCAAGGGAATACCGCTGATATGGTCATGCATGATGGTGTATGTTGATGTGTTGTTATATGGACATGTTTATGATTATACATGTACATGCTAATGTGGTTTGATCTTGTATATGAGATAAGCCTGCCCTGAATGTCAATGAGGTATGGATTTGATTTTTGTATCTATTTGGTTTATCTGACATGATATACTTGCAGGAAGAAGAGAATCAAGGATGAAGAGAAAAATGGTAGAACATAGTTCTCCTGACTCTCCCTACAGATTAGTGCAGTTGGCTAAAAGTACTAAGAATAGAGTTCACCATTGGGTAAGAGCTTGTGCATTTAGATTAAATGGTATGCCTACAAAAAAACATCTGAATATACTGCCATGGGGATCATATAACATGCTTTTTGGTATGGATTGGTTGTACCTTAACAGTAGCTATGTAGATTTCTATTACAAGGATATTGAGTTCTTGGATGATAATGGAGAAAAGATGATATTGCATGGAAAGAAGAAGCATACATCAGTAAGGATGGTCACCACTATGCAGGCTAAGTGTAGTTGCAAAAAAATTTGTTTGATGTTTTGCAGTGCATGTTTCCAATGACAAGGGTAAGGATGTTAAGGATGCATAAATATTCAAGAGGTAGCCTATATTGCAGCAGTTTCAAGATGTGTTTCCAGTAGATATTCCATAGTTACCTCCTCACAGGGAAGTGTAATTTTCTATTGAGTTCGTATCAGGGGCATCACCAGCATCAAAGGCAACTTACAGGATGAACACACCATATTTAGTGGAGTTGAAGTTGCGGCTGAAGGAAATGCTTGACATGGGATACATTAGGTCGAGTGTATCACCTTGGGGTGCACCAGTATTGTCCGTAAAGAAGAAGGATGGTACTCTCAGGTTCTGCATTGATTACAGATAGCTGAACAAGGTGACGATCAAGAACATGTACCCATTATACATGATTGATGATTTGTTTGATCATTTGAATGGAGTAACAATGTTCTCAAAAATAGATTTGAATTCAGGATATCATCAGGTATGCATCAGAGAAGAGGAAATTAGACTGCCTTCAGAACCAGGTATGGGAATTATGATTTTGTGTAGTTCCATTCGGTTTGACTAATGCCCCAACTACATTTATGTGTTTTATTAATAATGTGTTCCGTCCTTATATGGACAAGTTTCTTATTGTATTCATTGATGACATCTTGGTATATTCTAAGAATGAGGAAGAGCATGTCGAGCATTTAGCAACAGTCTTGAGATTGCTAAGAGAGCATCAATTATATGCTAAGCTTAGCAAGTTTAGTTTCTTTCATACAAAGGTACACTACTTGGGACATTTTTTTTCCAAGGAATGCATAGTAGTAGATTCGTAAAAGATAAAGGCCATCATGGGGTTGCTAGCTCCTAAGAATGTGGAGGAAGTCAGATCATTTATGGGATTGGAAGGTTATTACAGGAGGTTCATTAGGAACTTCTCACACATTGCATATGATAGTACATCTTTGTAGAGAGAAGTTAAGAAGTTTTAGTGGACAGAAGAATGTGTCACTAGTTTTGAGCAACAGAAGCCGTTGTTGACCAATGCTTCAGTTCTTAAGATTGCAGATCTGGATAAAGAGTTCGTACTGTTTAAATATTCTTGCAAAAGGGGACTTGGTGGATTCCTTATTCATGATGGGAAGGTGGTATGCTATGAGTCCAGAAAATTAAATGAGCACAAGCATAACTACGTGACTCGTGATCTTGAGTTGGAAGCTATTATTCATGCTTTGAAGATGTGGAGGCACTATCTTCTTGGCAGTAGATTTGTATTGATGAAATATCACAATGGTTTGAGGTATCTATTTGACCAAGTAAATCTGAATGTCAGTAAATATAGATGGTTAGCCACCCTTAGTGAGTTTGACTTTGAGATCAGATACTTTAAGGGAGAGGAGAATAGGGTTGCAGATGCTCTCAATAGGAAAGTACAAGTGAATCATATAGCAACTATGAGTTCCTATGGGACATAATTATAGGATCGTATCTTACAGGTAGGACAACATGATGACAGGGATATAGAGCTCAGGAATGGGTTACAATAGAGCATAGGTACAGGTACATGTGAAGGTACAGGAACAGGTGCAGGTGCAAGTACAGGTGATCAAGATGCAGAATATCGTTTCACGACATCTGGTTTGGTGCGATTTAGGGATAATATCTATGTGTTGGATGATAATGAGCTCAAGAATTTTATCTTGAGGGAGTTTCATGTCAAGCCATACTTGTGTCACCCAGGATATCATAAGAAATTGACAGCAGTGAAGATGTTCTACTGTTGGCCGAATTTGAGGAAGGAAGTGGCAGAGTTCGTGGCTAGATATTTGGATTTTCAGCAGGTGAAGGAAGAATGTAAGCATCAAGGTGGTATACTATAGCCTATTTTGATTCTGGAATGGAAATGGGAGGTAATTTCCATGGATTTTATTACAGTTCTTCCAAGGATAGTGGTGAGCCCTGGTATTGCACCAAGAATACTGCAACTCCTAGAGGCTACTCTACTTTACTTTATCAACTCTGGGTTTGTAAAAAATTGGAGGTGACAGTGATATATAAAAAACAGATGCATTCTACTCATGTCATCCTCTTCTGAGTCCTATGAAAGGGTGCTATTTCTAGGGTTTCTAAGTGAAGTCTTTCATACTTATGATTTAGACTTAGAAATTCAAGTGACTCAAAAATATTAATCTAGAAACCATCAAATGACTATTTTGAAGCAAGAAAATACATCTAGCTATTCTTCAAGGAAATAAATATGCAATTTAAACTATGGCAAGAAATAGAAGCAAACTAGGCATCTTCATGAGGTAAATGGCTGAATTGAATTTGAAAAAAGAAGGCTAATTTACTCACATATTCTTGTGCCAAATGTCTAAACACACTCTGTCTACTTCATGCTTTAACTATCTTTCTTTTACTCATGCATCTAATCATGACCTAATTATGCTTGTAAATGCATTGTTTTGTAGCAAGGAGGAGAAGGTTCTAAGGTGGCCTAGGAGAGGTTTGAAGTCATGGATTGAGGGCTGGATGTGTCTTGATGGTTTTGGCAGGTCTAGATGAGGTTGATGATGGTTTTTAGGCTAAGGAGAGGTCCACTGGTGCTGATACTGGTTTTGCTATGGGTTTCCTGCAGTGCTACAGGAAAGTCCTGAATTGCTACAATAAAGAGTCTGAGGGCAATCCGAGGCCACAAATGATGGATAAAATCATAGGGGAGGTGGAGTGAAGGTGTAATTGTATGAATGGAAGGTGGCCAACCCATTTTCCAAGCTCATAACCTCTTGAGAAGTATGTCTTGCACCTCTAGGGTTGCTCATGGTGTGAAGGTGAAAATCTAAAAAACAAGGCTGAAGGCGATTTGATGAAAAGAAGGTTGTTTGATGTGTGAGAAATGAAGCTAAGAGTGCCGGTGAAGTCCTCCTTTGTTGTGTTACTTGAACCTGCAAGAAAACTTCCTGTACATGCAACAACATTGTCAAATCTATGATGAAGGAAATGGAAAATATGAGTTGAAGTTGGAAAGAAAACATACTTAAGCATTCAAAAAAAATCTAACTCAGTATTCTAGACATGTCCATGACAATACAAAAACCTAACTATTCTTTCCAAGAAATCATAAACTAAAGAGAAAATTTGGTCGGTGGTGAAGATCTTCCCTCCTCAAGCTTTAATGAAAGAGATGAGAGAGGGAGGCTTGACACAAAACTTTCTGAGTTTATCAACTATTCTACCAATGATTTATGCAAGCTTAACTACAACAAATACAAATGGACTCAAACTAAAAATAGTGAATTGAAATGTAAGAAAACTAGCTAAAAATCATAAAGAAAACTAGCTACAATGACATAAAAATAAGCATGAATACACAAGAGAGACTAAGGCCAATGGATTGGGCCCTAACCCACAAGCCTAGCCCTTTGAAACTAAATCGACGAAGGAAAATCTAAATGCTCATATTATTGTAGAAAATAGTCTCATTACATAATAATAAAAGTCTCAAAAACCTATTACAAGAGCTAAGTGTCTATTAGCTTCCTCCAAAGTTCGAATCCTAATGAGCTCTTGCTCAACCCTATTTAACCTAGAGGGTAGCTACCAATAGATCCCTAAAAACTAGGTTATGTGCCTTCTTTGACTGCAATAGAAGTGGAGCTTTGGTGCACTTGATCTCCCACTTTCTTTGTTGCCTTTGATTTCGAGTTGTTGGAGGGAATCTCGAGTATCCCTTGGCTGGCTTTGGGAGTTAAGGAGGTGGATAATCCCATTATAATCTCTCCTTATTTTCTACTCCAAGCTTTAATTGTGTTATCACTATTAAAATTTTCTAAACTTGGTCAGTTTATACTTGCTCCTAAGTCATGGTATTAGATAGGGTTTGAGTCGTTTTTATGTTTTATAGGGTCTAAGCCATAGGTTACAAGTCTCATTTCATCACCAAATAAAGTTCATAAACCTTGCTTTACAAGTCTCATACCACATTTTGAAAACCATATTTTAAGTCTTTTTTAGAAATTTTTTGAATAAGCCACGAAACCACATTTTCGTAGCACGCTCAATGTAAAAAAATGCTTCTGCGCTACGAAAACACTGGTCTTTTTGTAGTGCAAAATCTCGAAATCACGTTACCAGCATTACAAAATTGGGGATTCGAAATTTTTTAGTTTAGCTGTCACATCCATCAATTTTGGGTTAAATTTTCATGATTAGGTGTCAGTCTACGAACCCTCCCTCACACATGCAACCATCCAAAACAATTATGAAATCATTATGTGATTTTTTAGGGGTCATTTGTCATTGGTCCTTTTCAAATTTGAAAAAGGGTTGGTTATCATCGATTTTATCTCATGCAAAGAAAACACTGAATGCATATCTATTGTTTGAAAGAGGAGCTCATGATAAGAAACTAGAGCTTTCCTTAAGTTTTCAAGCGAGGCAGAATCTCAATCAAGCGAGGATGAATTTCAATCAAGCGAGGCAAAACCTAATTGATGTTATGTCAGCAGTTTCGATACTTGCTAATCCAGTGAGTTTGAAAATAATTACTGATTGAAACAAGGTTTCTAATCAAGTGAGGCAGAACTAAATTTTCAAGCGAGCCAATTCATCCAACAAGGAGGTTATTACAAATTTGATGAAGACACAGGGTTTTCAGGAGGAAGATGACAAAAGAAAAGAGAAATCACAGGTCTGGTCACTGTCTGAGAACAGAACCTGAAGGTTTAGAAGCTCTCACAAGAGATAAATCTATTGAAGAAGCCTTCAATAAGGTAGGGTGTTGGAGGTTCTGCGAAAAGCTTCAAGGAGGGCATAATCAGGTTACCAAAGAGTTTGCTATGAACTTCACAGGGTCAAACACAAAGGTTGGTTTTCTCAATTTACCAATTTCTCCTGAAGTTATATCGGAAGTCATAGAAATTCCAAGGGGGGAAGATAGATGGTTCAAGACTTTTAGGTTTGAAATGCAACCCTGCAAAATCTTTTTGAAACTAGAGTTTATGGATACTGATTTGAACAAAGCTGTGCCAAGAAGTTATGTCAAGGATGCATTTTCCAATCTGCTCTACAACATCCAAAGGTACTTCACCTGTGAAGGGAGATACCACAAGGTGTACACTTATCACTTTAAACTCTTATTGCATTTCATAGGAATAATCTCTCTAGACTTACCTTTCTTTCTATTTCGAATTCTGGACAAGATGGAAGACAAATTACAGATGAAAATTCAGGCATGTGAAACCTCATTATTTCATCATGGTCTAGTCAAGTTAATAGTTGTGCATGAGCTTCAGAAAGTGAATAGATAATGATTTGCATTTCTCTTTTTGAGTGGAATAGGAGTTGAAGGAACAGGTGCTAGCCCTCAAGTCAAATAAACATCTTCGTCAAAGACTACTGAACCCGCAGAAATAAAATCAAGGAGGTTTGTCAAGCTTAAGCCCAGGAAACATGTTAAGGAACCAATGATAAATACATCACTAAATATCCAAAGGACTCCACAATCTGCACAAAAGAAGATAACTCATGTCAAAGAGACAATTCAGAAATAGTGAACTAGTAAAATAGCTCAGAAGAAGTTGACTAGGAGTCAGAGGTCAAAGGATAAGGGTAAGGCTGTGGTCACAGATGGAAACTTGGAATTAAGAGGTGACTTGAATGATATATTAAAAGCTATTGACATTGAAGAGTCTCCCTTGGTTCAAGCATATTTCATCAAACTAGATACAGGTGGAAAATCAAAGAAATTGAAAACATCCAAAAAATTAAATTTTGAGGATGAAGTGTTAGAGTTTGTCTTTAAGCCTAGAAAACCCTTGACTAGGCAGTCTAAGAAATTGCAGTAGCCAGACATGGAGATAGAACAAACAGGAGGTGAGGATGCAAATTTTTTTGAAGAACCCATAAATATATCATCTCAAATACTTGAAGAAGACAGAAACAGAGTTTTTAATACTCAAAGAGAAAAGAGTAGTTATGAGGTGGTTAAAGACAAACTCAGACTTGAAAACATTGAAATTGATAAATTGAAGAAGAAAGTGAGAATGAATGTTGTAGAAAGGTCAAACTTTGAGAGGTTGAAAGGTCTGTGGGAGCTAGAAAAGGTTTCAAACATTGAGTCAATCAGCAGTCAGGATCAATTCTACATATGGACCGTCCCTGCAATCAAGGAAGCAAAGTTCATAAGGATGGTTAATACCAAACTAAGAGCTAATAATAGAAGGCTTAAAAGGTAGGTTGAAGATCTTGAGATACAGCTAGCAAAGCCTGAAGATCAACCACAACCAAAATGAGTGTAAACAGTAAGTGACATCTCCTAACACATTTTTGGGGTTATGTGGAAAGATTTCATTTTTTGAAAGCAGTTCAGAGTTGATTTTTGTTGATTATGAGAGCTTATATATAACTGGAAGGATGGCAGTAAAGGTTGGAAACTCAAATTTTTGGAAAAAGCTGTGAAAATATAGACATAGCAGTTTCGTAGCGTGCTACGAAATTGCTGTAGGTGTCATACACAACAGTTTCATAGCGCGCTACGAAACTGTTGTAGGATGCAGTTTAAACAATTTTGTAAGGTTTCAAAGGGAGAAAGGGCATGTTTTTAAAACCTTGATGCTACTAAAGAATGTATAAAGGTCACAAATGAAGATCCAATGGCAAAACAAAGAAAAATGAAGATTCCAAGTGAGGTTTTCAAAGGTAAATTTCAGCGCTATGAAAACAACAGACAGTTTCTTAGCGCAGCAATGTTAACAGTTTTTTACACTTTTTCAAAGGTTTAGTTTGGGCACAGTTGGAAGGGTGAAGTGATATGAGTTTAATAAGACATTGCCACATGTTTTTGAGCACAAGTTGGTCAGCATATGGTTTGAAGAAACATAAATGAAGCATTATAGCTATTTTGCAGGGAGCATGTTCCTATCTTTCAGGGCAGATAAAAGGAAAATCAATACAGTCTAACAGCAAGGAGATGGACATCATCAAGGTCGAAGTTTAGGAGGAGCAGCTGTCATATAGAAGACTTAATATTTGGATAAGGTTGTTAAGTTATAATAAGGAGTTTTAATCCTAATTGTATTAGGACTCTATAACAGACAGTTTAAACTGTCATATGTAATTAAAAGTTTGTTTTAGCAGTTGATAGGTGTCAAGCTAGCAAATTCGAATTTTTCTCAAGTGTTTGGAGAGAATCCAAGAATGTAAAGATGATTCTATATGAGTCAAGAAGTCGAATTGCATAGGGTTGGAAATTTTCATTAACAAGCATACTGTTTTGTTGTAGAAAAAACTGTGTTTTCATATTAATACAGAGATATTGGTTTCATCACTCAGGATTCATAAATGGTTATTGATGTTTGATATTCTCATGGTTTTTCTCTTTCAATTACTTGCAGTGGCATGAATGTATGTTACTTAGAATTCACTGAAAGTGCTCTAACTTCCTTCATATGTCCATGAACTGTGTTTATTTTCTGTCCTACTGTTCTATTGATGCATCTAAACCATGAAATGCCTTGAATTCCATATGAAGCTGATATTCATGTTTTGTGAAAACACATTTGAATCCATAAGCCCAATAAATGTTTGTTGATTAGCAGTACAACCAATTATCCATTTTTATCCATTTTACTCATAGAGTTAGCGATCTAATCCTTATTTGAAAATCATAAACTTATTGAGAGAGCCCTCTCAGGTTGAGGAGGCTAAGCCTCAACTAAAAGTCTGGTTTGAAATAGTTACAATCTTCTTGATCAGCAACCTATCAGTGTCTGATTTTGAGATAACAAATTGTAAAATTTTCATTAAAAGTTCAATATCTTCATGATTATCCTGCATTTGACCCATATTAGGCATTCAAAGTATGACAAGCCTTAATCACCATCTACACTAGCAACATAAGAGCATAATATAATTTAAATGTGAGAAAGAGAGACTTAATAAGGCTAAAAAGGTGACAATTAACCCCTCCAGTTATACCCAATGATGGAGCTCATCACCACCCCCATACCAAATGGTTTCTCATCCTCTGAGAAACTCAATCCTCCTTCTGCATCTCTTTCAAAGCTTTAATGAACCCTCTGACTTCTCAAGGAAGAAGTGTGGGAGTCCCTTCAGGAGGGTAAAATCCATCATTCTTTTTTGATTCCTCCCATAGATTATTATGTTCATCTTGGTTTTTCCCATCACTCAGTCCCAACAGCAAGAGTGGACTGTGTTTCAAACCAAGCCACTTAATCTTCCTGGCCTGCATGGCCCTCTTATATAGTGGCACCCTTTATAGAGCACTCCTTAATCCCTCTGGTGTGTGGTATTCGATGTTTCTAAGACTGTGAGGGAGGCTATTCCATCTCCTTTGACTAGCCATTATGCATTCATCTCCCAACAACCTAGAAACATCATTAAAATGAGCCATGGCTTGTGCTTGTGTTCTGAGGTACTTTTATGCAAGTGCATCATCCTTTTCTATCTTGAGATGATTGTTGATGACTCCCTAGGGCTGAATAGTTCTGCCCTAATGTATAGAGGCTCCTTGTTTTCTTTTCTCATGTCCCTCCTTACTTCTTGTGCTCTAGATTCCTCATTAACCATCCAAGAGGCTAATGCCATTAACTGCATGTCTCCCATTCTAGGATTAGCGTCCCAAATGTTCAAGTATGTCAACACAAGGTTATGCATGTATAATTCTGCCATCTTTGCCTTGTCTGCCATACTTGACTGGTTGCAAAAGTCAATGAATTGTATGCACTTCTGAAAACGTAAGGATCCATGAGAGGCTAGTGTCTTGATTTGAAATAGGAGCCATTGTTCCTTGAGGTAGACAACATAGGAGTTTGATGGGTATATATGTTGAATGGCATCCAAGCACAAATATGCCATGGTGGCCATTTATTTATCTTTTTGCTAAAGTTGACCTTGCAATCTTGCATTCTTTGCTTGGGCTTCCTAAAGCTACTCTTTCAACATGGATTCTCTGAGCCTAACATCAGACAAATCCCTTCCCAACTCAGTCACTTTTTCCTCCATGCCCCCTATGTCATGCACACCTTTGGTTGTAGCAATATTCATCCAATGATGAGTGTGTGCCCTCTCCTCTTCCAACTAATAGAATAAAGGTACTGTAAACTTTTGAGGAATCAATTCCCCCCCCCCCTCAATAATGTATAGTAGGAGCTGAGATTTGGTTGAGGGCTAGGGTGTGACACTATTGATACATCTTTGGGGATAGGTTTTGGTGAGGTAGGCTCCTCCTTGTCATATTTCTCTTCCTCCCCTTTGGCATCTTTCCCTTCATCTTGTGCTTTTCCCTCAACTTCTTGGGCCTCTTTCCCACCCATGGGTGTCTTTTCTCCCTCATCCAATGCTTCTTTCTCTGATTCTGGGCCTACTAGAGTTTCCTGTAGCAAAGACAGAGTTTCCTGTAGCAAACTCTGTTTTGCCTATGGCAAACCCTCTCTTGCTTATTTTCACATTTTTTCTGTCTTTTGAGGGTCTTTGAGGGTTGGTAGATGTGTAGGGGATGCCAACCTTGTTGAATTTCTTCTTGTGTAAGTCATAGGGGTCCTCACAAGCGAGGTGACCTCTTGAACCTTTCCTTCTTCTATCCTTATTTCATCATCCTTCTTGGGTGACTCCTCAATGGTAATAGGGATTTAGTTGGAGTCTTTGGTTTCCCTTGCTGCACCCTTTGGATCTTTCTAGTCTTGAAATACATGGGTGTTTGTCTCTTCCTCTTTTCTTTCATTAGTGTGCTCAAAGTGGCTAGGGTAGTAGCCACTTCCTAATCTATTACCTATGGTGATATGTTGGTGTGTTGAGGAGAGGTATCAATGTCTAGCATAGGGTCCAATATTTCCTTCTCCTTTGTGTTCTCTTCCTTCTTCCCCTCAGTCCCTTTCTTCTCTGTTTCATTTCCCTCTTTTTATTTTTCTTGTTTTAATATCTCTATGTTTTCTGTTTCAACCTCCATCTTTTCTTCTTCTTCCTCATATTTAGCCTCCTTTTCTTCTTCTTCTACCTCCCTCTCTATAAGACTAGAGGAAGAGGTTTGCCCTGTAGGTGGCTATGAAGGCTTCCCTATCCAAGTCTATGAATGAGGACCAAGACACAGGGAGGTTTAATCTGCTCAGAGCATCACTCACTATCAATTTTATAAGGCCATTATGAGCCAAATTCTGGCATTTACTTACCCTCACCTTTTTGCTCATGTATGTTATTGAGTTCAAGAGGAAATGAGGGATGCTCAATATTTGTTCTAGAGGGAGTTCTTGAAATCTAAATTTAACAACCTAAAATGGTATCCATATACTACACTAACTCTGCCTTCATGAATCTCATGATATTGAAGGCTACTTCATCCCAGGGGTATGGAGGGCTTTCTCTCCTCGCTCCATTCTTGTCCTCAATGAACTCTTCTCCTAGAAGAAAGAAGTTTTTCTTGGCTGTAGTGCTTGGAATTATTTCCTTAATCCATTTGAAACCTAAGGGAAAAGTGTTGATTCTACTAATTATTTGAGGTGGAAGTGTGATACCTAGGCCCCTAACCACAGTGGTGGCTCTATCCTATGAGTGTGATTACAAAGCCACTACAAACTCTAGAGATATCTCCTCATTAAAACCCTTCAGAAGCTCGAAGAAACCTAGCCATTGGTGGTTCCTGAAAATCTCCATTACTTAAGGATACAATCTTATTATTTTAATATCAGTGGGCTCCCTTCTGTTAAATCCCCCTCCCATTTTTATGGCTGTGATAGGAACGTGGTAAGATGGTTTTTATTTGAGAGTTAATTGTGATGAGATCTTAGAGATTATGGTCTAAAAAAAATTTAGATTTCACCATTTAATTCCAAATTATAAATGACTGTGTAAATTTCATGGAGAAATTGCAATTATGGAGGGTGGCAACCACTTACCTATGTCCTCTGGTATTTTTTCTTGGGATATGGTGGCCTTAGGAAATAATTTCACCCAAAGGTGACTCTGGTTTGCTCTCCTTATCCCTGTTGATCTTCCTGTGTAGTTTCCTGTAGCACTTCACCGTTTCTTGTAGGATGAGGGTGCATGCAAGCTCGGACTTAGCCTTCAATGATGCTCTTCTCTCTGATGGCTCCTCTAAATTTTTATGCTCCTAACGCTCTTGAAATGGTCAACAGAGTGGGTATAATGAGCCAGATCTTAACTTTATGGTATTTTTAACCGAATTTGGAGCAGCGCGCTGACTTGTACTTGGCACGAGTTTTCCTCTTTGGGACCATTTATCCCACTCCAGTTAATCATTTCCCTAGCCTTGGAATCACCTCCTTGTCCTTTTTCACTCGCCCTTGACTGATTTGACTTGCCTAGGTGGCATTCATACTTAGATTTTTCATTCAGTTTAAATTTACGAAGGTGGTCAAGTTAACTGGCCACCTTTTTCCCTTTCAAGCCTCCAAACCCCGACATTAAATTATTTTGATCATTATGAGTGCATAGAGAGAGGTGAAGGGTTGTTGATCCTCCAATTTGTCATAATTTTGTTGATGAAACCATCCATTTTCGCATCATTCCATTCACCCATTGTCATCATTTTTAACCATATTTCTTCATAAATGCACCAAATTCTCGAATACATGTTTACATGGTTTATTATTATTATTTCTATTATTTTTAATGAATTAAAGAGAATTATGCATGGTTTTACTAATGATAGTTTGACAATTCAAGTTTCTACAGTTTCCGCAGCTGTCTCCATGGTTGAGGTAGTAGCATCACTCTAGAATGAAATCCGACACTTGGAAATTGTTACTAGAAGCTCCAATATGGATTGTTGTTGGTCAAATTCTACCCAGCTCACACATGTGGATCTTCAGGCAAAGATCAAGGGAAAATCACAACAGTTTTGACCAGTCAACTTCAAACATGTTTTCTGAAAAAAAGAAGAAGAAGAAGCGAATCTCACAAAACAAAAGCATAGGTTTTGTTCAAAATGCGACCAATTAAATTATTTATGAGCAGTTTTCCATTTGGGAGATATTTCAGGTTCTTTGGAGCCCTATTTTGCAGTTGCGTGAGCAAACATTGCACCCAAGTGTCAATAAGAGCTTAGTCAAGCAAATAGAGGTTGGAATGGACTGTGCTTCATCAAATTTGTGGCAAATATGTGTCCATTCAGTTATGATCTTTATCCATATGAATCTCCATGAAGTTACAGTGCAACCCCTATACAAACACTCCATTGAAACAAAGAGGCGAGGTTAATTTTCTGAAGCATATTGTGAAGTTTTAAAACTCTATTTTTCATTCCTTTTTAATAAAGAAGTACCTTGAAGACTTGATGCACAACTAACTGTTGGAGTAAAGCTTTGAGACCACCTGTTTGTGGAGGCCCCCTGCAAAAAGTGAAGGTTCTACATTTTATGTTTTTAATGTAGTTGTTTTCATGTTTTCATTTTATCATTTGATGTAGTTATTTTCAGAAATTCCAATTTGTCATTTGCCGTAGTTGTTTTCAGAATTCCAATATGTCATTTGCCGTAGTTGTTTTCAGAATTCCAATTTATCATTTTCCGTAGTTACTTCCAGAATTTCATTTTGTTATTTGATGTAGATGTTTTCATAAGTCTTCTTTTATCATTTGATGTAGATTCGTCCATCTTTCCTTTCGAATTGTCAAATTGTAGATGATTCATAGTTTTACTTCTAGAGTAGCAGTGATTTATTTTAGAGTAGTTTTACGAGTTCATGAGTGGTTTTATTTCAAGAGCATGAGTGATTTATTTTCTAAACAATAGTGATTGAGTGATTTCCTTTCAACATATGAGTGCATTTTTTTCCATTCACAAGTGATTTATTTTCAAGAGCTATAGTGATTTATTTACAAGTTTCATTTCCATAACATTTCATTTCAAAAACATAAAAATGTATAAATTCACTTTTCTAGAATTTGATTTTATCTTCATGCACAAGACTGTTAGCGAATAAGAATTTTTAGAGACTAACAAATAAATTAGTTAAGATTTCTTTATAAGATAGAGAAAGTTTGTTTCAGTTTTTACAGAGTAGAAAGCATGTTGATTTTTAGAACTTAGTTGTAATTTAAATTTATCAATTTCATAAGAATAAAATCATCCTTAGAATTAATCTCTGCAAATCCAATCATCACACCAATAAACTAAATGAATAAAAGAGGCTTCTAACATACATTGTGCACTTTCACTTCACAAGTTTACCAACTTCACTTCACTTTCACTTCTCCTTAATGTGCTTGTCATGCCAGACCTTCCTTTGAAGCTGAATCACTTCTATGTGAAGGACTGTTTTCTTCCTGAACTCATCCAACCCATTTAATTGTAGAAACCTTTCTTGTTGGGCCTTTTTAATATCCAAGTGTAACTTAGCTTCCATCCTTAAGGTGTTGAACTCAAACTCAATTGAAAGAAGAGCTTTCTTCCCATAGCCCAAGTAATAAGGAGTGAACCCTATTGTTTTTTTCCAAGAAGTGTTGTAGGCCCAAGTAACTTCTACCAATCTGTCTGCCCAATATTTTCTACTTCTGCTCACAACCTTGGTGAGGATATTCTCCAAGGCTCAGTTGGTCACTTCCACTAGGCCATTTTCTTGAGGGTGGTAGGCAGTGGTAGTCTTATGAGTTATCTTGTGCCTCCTCAGAATATTCTCAATGAGATGATATGTGAATTGCGCCCCCTTATCAGTGACTACCTCTCTGGCGTATCCAAATTTGTAGAACACATTCTCTCTCAAAAATTCTGCTACCTTCTCCTCGGTTGCTACCTTTATAGCTTTTGTTTCAACCCACTTTTTCAAGTAGTCAGTGCAGACTATGATATAATTTTTTTTTCCGAGATGGTGGATCAATGGGTCTAATGAAGTCCATGCCCCACTTGTCAAATGGATCTAGAGCCACCTGAGGGTGAAAAGGCATCTCATCCCTCTGTGTAGGATTCCCCATCCTTTGGCACTGGTCACACCTGCTAGTGTATCTTCTAACATCCTGTTGAAGGGGGCCAATAGTAACCTGATTGCAATGCTTTGAAGGCTTCTCTTTTTGCAGAAAAGTGGCCCCAAAAAGGGTTATCATGAAATGTAGAGAGGATGTCAAAAAATTCTTCCTCCCTCACACGTCTCCTAAGAATTTGGTCAGGGCCCAGCTTGAAGAGATTTCCCCTGATCCATGTGAAATGGTCACTCTTTCTGATGATCTTGCTCTTCTCCTTGGATGATAGGTTCAGAGGGGAATTTTCAGCAAACAACTAGTTATCTATGTCAACAAACCATGGAGAGAGTGCTGAGATAAAAAAGAGGTGTTCATCCGGGAGCTAGTCATCCACCATTCCTTCTTCATCTGCAGGTAGAGCTAACCTGGATAAGATATCTGCAGCAACATTCTCCTTTCCAAGTTTATTGACAATGGTTAGGTCAAACTACTGTTATAATAGCAACCATCTGATTATTCTAGCATTAACATTAGGTTTGTTCATTAAATATTTTATGGCTGCATGGTAAGTGTGTACAAAGGTCTGATAACCAGTGATATAATGTCTAAATTTGTTTAAAGCATGGACAATGGCTAACATTTCCTTCTCTGTGACAATATAATTGAGTTTTTCCTTGGACAAGTTCTTACTGATGAAATATATTGCATAAGGTAATTTGTCTTCTAACTTCCCCACGACTGTCCCCACAACTCCGTCTGATGCATATGTGTGGATGTGGAAAGGAAGAGTCCAATTTGGACCTAGGAGAATGGGGGCAGTAGTTAAATTTCCCTTAATGAGATCAAAAGCTTCTTGACAGAGACTGGACCAGGTAAACTCAGATTATTTGGCCAACAAACCAAATAGTGGTGAAGCCAACTTGCTGAAATCTTTGATAAACCTTCTATAGTAGCCAGCTAAACCTAGAAACTCGAGACACCTCTCTACTTTCGAGGAGTAGGTACCCTTTTGATGATGGTGATTTTGTTTGGGTCCACCTGTATTCTTGCTTGGGATATTGAGTGGCCCAATACTACTCTTGCTTTCTTCAAGAATTCACAATTTTCTGGGCTCAAGGAGAGATGCAACTCAATGACCTTCTCAACACTTTTACTAAATTGGAGAGAGCTTCTTCGAAGTGATCCCCATAGGCTGTGAAGTTGTCCATGTATATTTCAACTGAGTCATGGAATATCTCAGAGAAAATTCTCAAGACATATCTTTGGAAGGTAGCTAGGGCATTACAGAACCCAAAGCCTAGGGCTCTGTAAGTGAAGGTACCCCAAGGACATGTGAAATTAGTCTTGTCTCGGTCTTCAGGGATAATTTAAATTTGGTTATACCCACTGAACCCATCTAAGAAAGAATATAACTTCTTTCCTGCAAGGCCATCCAGGACTTGATCTATAAAGGGAAAAGGGAAATGGTCCTTCTTGGTGGCTTTTTTGAGTTCCCTATAATCAACATAGATTCTCCATTTTCCATTATTCTTTAGGACTGGGACAAGAGGAGATACCCATTCATTGTTTGATATAGGATAAATGAAACCTGCATCCAACAATTTCTAAACTTCTCCCTTGAATATATATTTTAGAGCTGGGTTCATCTGCCTTTGGGGTTGGCGCACATTCTTTCATCCTTATTTAATGTAAATATGATGTGTACACACTGAGGGATGCACCCCTTTCACGTCCTTATAGTCCTAAGAAAATGCATCTAGGTTTTCTTTCAAAAGATGGCCTAGCTGCTCTTCTTCTCTATCTGAGAGGTTTGAGTTAATTTTCAGAGATTTGGATGGGAAAAATTCCACAACCTTGGTGGTTACAAAGGTTGAATCAACTGAGTGCAGTTCCATCCAAGGGAGGCTTTCAGATTTTTTGACTAGGTTTTCAAGCGGGTTGTTAGTGGGGGACTGGTTCTAAATGATTTGGTCGATGAATTCATCTTCATCAAAACACCCCCCTCTAAGAACAATATCTATAATACAAATGGGGTAGGGTGTAATGTTGTATAATTCATATTCTTCTTCTTCATCATCCAAACATATAGGTAGGTCATGGTCAATGGAAGTTTGGGCTAGAGGATATAATACCAGATGTTTAGACAAGGGCCCATTCTTAATAGTCATGTTTCTGGCTCAACAGCTAATATAAGCATCGACATTGGCTAACCAAGGTATCCCAGCTAGAATGAGGGGATATCCATTAAATTTGGTTTTTGGCTGGAGAACTAAGAAATTTGTAGGATACTCCCAAGATTCAATTGAGACCATAACATCCTCAACAATTCCTTCCGGAGTTACTGTGGACCGATCTACAAGTTGTAGAACCGTTGTGGTTTTCCTCAAAGTTCTTTGGAGGTTGAGTTTAAGCATAGTTTCCCTGGTCATTACATTGATGGCAGCCATGAGATGAATCAGAGTATTAATGACTATGACGCCATCTATGTGCACATCTACAACTTGAATACTAGGGTCCAAGTGCTTTGGGAATATCACCCTTCCCAACATTAAGTCGGAAAGTTGTCCTACTACATTGATGGTGGGGATACCTTTCTTCTTTCTCCTAGGCTTATTGAAGCACTTTTCCTTAATGAGCCTATTGTAAATATGGACATCCTTAATGGCCTAGAGAAGGGGTGTTTTTACACACCAAATTTTTAGTTCCCCTAGAAGTTCGTTCTCCTCTAGGGTGTGCTGACTAGATTGGATCAAGCGCTCAACAAAAGGAGGTTGTTGGATCTGAGTGTTGCTTTCTTCCTTTTAATCCTCAACCTCTACAGGTGCAGATGGAGGATGGTTATCTCAGAGTACTCTTCTTGACTTGATATTAATATCCTATATCTCCATAGCATAAGTTGGATATGATGTCTCTCCACTGTAAACTTGTTGTGTCTGTCTGTTGTTCAAGTTTGGATTGGGTTGTGCAGCAATCTAGGGTAGCTTGGGTGGAGAAGAATGAGTAAGCCAAGGTTGAGGATGGGGCAGAGGGATTAGAGGGGGTGGTTTTTTATGTTGAGGCCTCCACCCTTGTGATGGGTTGTTCCACTGAGGTGGATGAGGAACATACTGCTGAAATGGTTGGTTCACTGGCTGAGGATTATATGGAGGGTTATAAGGCCAAGTAGGAGGTTTAGGCTAGGATGGAGGAGTGGGGGTGTACCAATATTTCATAGGTGCATTATTATTGTTGTGATAGTAGGAATAAGGTACACCTTGCATACCCTACTGATATGACCGAGGGCCTTGAGGCCTTCTCTGGTTGATGAAACAGAGTTTCTCTGGTCCTACTTCCCCACCTTGATATACAACTTTGAGTCCAGGTAAGGAGGGACACTTATATGTGGCATGATTATCCTCACAGACTAAGAATACCTCTATGAAATTTAATGGACATTCATTCCAAGGGTGTTTTCTAGTACACCTATGGCATAATATAGCCAAGGCTCTTTCTACTTCCTCTTGCTTCTTCTTGATCTGTATTGTGTACATTTGCAAAGAAAAGGTGTGCAACATCTCACTCTTGAAGTCCTCCAACATATTTCCAATCTCATGCTTGATGGAGGTGGAAGAGGAAGGGGTATTGGTCATACTTTGTCTAGCTATTCCTTTCTTCCTAGCTTCCCTAAAATGGTTCATGAAGACAATTTTGATTCTCTCATAAGGTAGTTGGTAGATATATCCTCTAGATAACATATTGAGGGTTTCTATCACCTCCTCCCCAATCCCTCGGAGAAGTACTAGTTTAAGTGATCTGGGATCAAGGGTGCAATTGGCTCTTTAATAATTTAACTAGAACCTCTCTTCATAGTCCTCTAGGGATTCATCAGGCCCTAGAGTTATCCTTAATATTTCCTCTTTAGTTTCCTTATACCTACAGTAGTACTTGTACTTTTTGTTGAAGGCCTATTGCATCTATGCCCAGGTAGTGATGTTGTTCCCAGGTAGACCCATGAACCGGCGAAAGGTTGCATCCTTAAGGGTCGATGGGAATAGCTTCAACTTTTGATCATTTGAGGCATAGTCATAGGTCCTAAAGACAACAAAAAATTCAAGCATGAATGTGTCAGGGTCCTTAGAGGTAAGTCCATAGAAATGGGGAAGGGCCAAGGGGTTGATGTTCTTAATTTTAGTTTCCTCATATGTCTCTCTAATGGGAAAGAATCCCTGGGATTCAGTCTCAACCATGGCTTGAATAGGTGAAGTAGGCTCTTCTGGTGAAACAATTTATTCTTCTTCTCCAATAGGTTCTTAAATTTTTTCAAAAGGCTCACCTATGGTGTTTTCAACCTCACAGTCACTGAAGAAGAGTGAAGGTGACTATGTGGGGATGTGCGGGTTTTTGGTTCCTTGAGTATCCCTACTCCCATGAGGCATGAAAATCAAATTTTTTTGTATTTTTTCAATATTTTTGAAACAACATGTAAAATTAAAGAAGAAAATAATGTTAAAACATAATCAAAGCATCTACTAGACACCTCCTTGACAAAAACACCAAAAAGTGGTGAGCCCTAGTATTGCACCAAGAATTTCGCAACTTCCAGAGGCTACTCTACTTTACTTTATCAACCCGGGGTTCATATAAAATTGGAGGTGACAGTGATATATACACAACAGATGCATTCTACTCATGTCATCTTGTTCTGAGTCCTATGAAAGGGTGCTATTTCTAGGGTTTCTGAGTGAATTCTATCACACTTCTGATTTAGACCTATAACTTCAAGTGACTAAAAACCATTACTCTATTTACCATCAAATGACTATTATGAAGCACGAAAATATATCTAGATATTCTGCAAGGAAAGAAATTAGAAATTTAAACTATGGCAGGAAATAGAAGCAAACTAGGTATCTTCATGAAGTAAATGGATGAATTGAAATTGCAGAATGAAGGCTAATCTACTCACACATTGTTGGGCCAAATGCCTAAACACACTCTTTCTACTTCATGCTTTAACTATCATGATTTTACTCATGTATCTAATCATGACCTAATTATGCTTGTAAATGCATTGTTTTGCAGCAAGGAGAAGGCACTAAGGTGGCTTAGGAAGGGTTTGAACTCATGGATGCAAGGATGAAGGTGTCTTGATGGTTTTGGAAGGTCCAGATGAGGTTGATGATGGATTCCGAGCTCAAGGAGAGGCCCACTGGTGTTGCTACTAGTTCTGCTATTGGCTTCCTGTAGTGCTACAGGTAAGTCCTGAATTGCTACAGGAAACAGTACGAGGGAAATCCGAAGCCAAAAATGATGGAGAAAAGAGTAGGGTAGGTGGAGTGAAGGTTTACTTAGATGAATGGAAGGTGGCCAACCCCTTTTCCAAGCTCATAACCTCTTGATAATCCTGTCTTGCACTTCTAGGGTTGCTCACAGTGTGAAGGTGAAATCTCAAAAATAGGGCTGAAGGTGATTTGATGAAAATAAGGTTGTTTGATGGGTGAGAAATGAAGCTAAGGGTGCTGGTGAAGTCATCCTTTGTTGTGCTACTTGAACCTGCAAGCAAACTACCTTTTCGTGCAACAACATTAGAAAATCTATGATGAAGGAAATGGAAAAGATGAGTTGAAGTTGGAAAACAAACCTACTTAAGCATTCAAACATAAATCTAAATCAGTATTCTAGACATGCCCATGAAACTACAATGACTTAACTATTCTTTCCAAGAAATCATAAACTAAAGAGAAAATTTGGCCTGTGGTGAAGATCTGCCCTCCTCAAGCTCCAATGAAAGAGATGAGAGAGGAAGGCTTGACACACATCTTTCTGAGTTTATTAGTTATTCTACCAACATTTATGCAAGCTTAACTACAACAAAGACAAATGGAAGAAAACTAAAAAATGTGAATTGAAATGTAAGCAAACTAGCTAAAAATCATAAAGAAAAATAGCTACAATGCCATAAAAATAAGCATGAATACATAAGAGAGACTAAGGAAAATGGATTGAGCCCTAACCCACAAGCCTATCCATCTGAAACTAAATCAATGAAGGACAATCTGAATGCTCATCTTGTTGCAGAAAATAGTCTCATTACATAATCGTAAAAGTCTCAAAAACCTATTACAAGAGCTAAGAGTCTATTATCTTCCTTCAAAGTTCAAGTCCTAATGAGCTCTTTCTCAGCCCTATTTAACCTAGAGGGTAGCTACCAATAACTCCCTAAAAATTAGGTGATGTGTCCTCTTTGAATACAAGAGAAGTGGAGCTTTGGTGCACTTAATCTCCCACTTTCTTGGTTGCCTTTTATTTCGAGATGTTGGAGGGAATCTTGAGGATCCCTTGGCTGCCTTTGGGAGTTAGGGAGGTGGAAAATCCCCCTAGAATTTCTTCTTGTTGTCTACTCTGAGCTTTAATTGCAAAATATTCATCAAAATTGAAATATCTTCGTGATTATCCTGCACTTAACCCATATTATGCATTCGAAGTATGAAAAAACTTAATAACCATCTTCACTAGCGACATAAGACCATAATATAATTTAAATGTGAGAAAGAGAGACTTAATAAGGCTAAAAATGTGACAATTAACCCCTCTAATTATACCAAATGATGGAGCTCATCAGACAGTGAGGCAACATTATTATATTATGGTTGTGGTCAACATGTTGAACAAGGTGGCTCACTTCATTCCAGTGAAACTACATATTCAACTAGTGAGGAGGCAAAGGTCTTCATCATGGAGATCGAGAGATTACATGGTGTTTCAAAGAAGATTGTGTCAGACAAGGATGCCAAGGTCACTTCCAAGTTTTGGAAGGATTTGTTTACAAGTTTGGGGACAAAGTTGGCCTTCGGGACAACCTATCATCCACAGACATATGGATAGATAGAGAGGGTCAACATGATACTAGAGGATATGCTGAGGATGTATGTTATGCACTAGTAGAAGACATGGGAGGAGTACCTTCCATTGGTTGATTTTGCATACAATAATGGTTACTAGGAGTCACTGAGGACGAGTTTGTTTGAGGTGTTTTATGGGCAGAGTTGTAACACTCCCATCAACTGGAGTGATCCAATCAACAGGGTACTTATTGGATCGGACATGTTGGCAGACACGAAACATGAAATGAAGGTTATAAGGAAGAATATAAAGGCGGCAAAGGACAGGAAGAAGAGTTATGAAGACCAAAAAACTACATTTAAGGAGTTTTAGGTTGGAGAGCATGTGTATTTGTGCATCAAGCCCAAGAAGAGCTCCTCGAGGATTGGATCATGTGCCAAGTTGGAACCACAGTATTGCGGGCCTTTTGCGATCCTTGAGAGGATTGAACCAGTGGCCTATTGACTTGCACTGATTCCAACGGTGAAATTCCATGATGTTTTAAATGTTTCATTGCTTAAAATATATATAAAGGATGTTGGTAATATTATTGATTGGTCTATATTGCAGGTAGATCAAGAAGGAGAATTCTAGTTGGAACCTCAGTGCATATTGCAGCGGAAACAACTCATGGTCCAAAACAGAGACATTGAGAAAGTTAAAGTGCAGTGGAAGCACTTTGGGCGTGAAGAAGCTACATGGGAGATGGTGGATTAGATGTGAGCTATATATCCTTCATTTTTTTCAAGTTGAGGAAAAATAGGTTTGATATTTATACATATTTATGTATGGTTGCTATTGTAACTGCCATGAGCTAAGTTATAAAGCTCGAAAAAGTGGTATGGTTGTTATATTGTCATGTTGTCATGATGGTATTTTATTTTAAGCAGGTTATTCATTATAAATACTACATCGAGCTAAGTTATAAATCTCCATGGGAAGTATGTTTGATTTTCAGAGGTTTTGGTGAGGTATAGGTGTGGTTTAACACCGAGGATAGTGTTCCCCAAGGGGGAGGGTTCTATAACATACGCGGGTTAAAATTTCATGTAATAAAAGTTAATAAAGGAAAAAATAAGACTACGGTTAAGGGTCACTTATTCAAATCTGAATGTTGAGAAATATATACTAGTCGGCATCACTTGATGTGTTTTTGGATAAGGGGAAATTGGAAAAGGAAATGGCTAAGGATTTGAAAAGGAAAAAAGTATTTTTGCCACATTTATTTATGAAAATAAAGGAAATTGGGAGAAAAGGAAGGTGAAAGGTCACATGTTGCATGCGAGGAGGAAAGTGAAGGAAAATAATGGAAAAATAGAAAATAGAGGCCTAATCAATAAAAATATCTCAGAGCATCAGTTGGTAGCCTTTTGTCAGTTCATTTTCAGAATTAGTCTCAAAGAGGAGAAGATCACCAAGAGGAGAAAGTGATCAAGCAAGCAAAGGAAGGAAAAGCAAGTAAATGAAGGACAATAAAAGGAAAGGAAAGGAAAGATAAAGAAAGGAAAATTTGGAACAAGAGGCTTCAACAAGAATACTTGAAGGTAACTGATTGCATGTATGATTTCATAGTTGGTTTTACATGCATGGTATGTGCATGTTGGTATTTGGTTATTTTATTGTTGGTGGGATGGTTTTGTCGAGTTTTAATAGTGGTTTCATCCTTTCTTTGTTGTTTCTGGATAACCAATGTGTGATGGGATTGTTCTCGGTTTTGAGTTTTGGAATTGCAGAAAGGGTTCAAAATCTAGGGCAGAGGTGGTCTCAAGAACATTCCCAAAGGCCTAGGAATCTCCTAACCAGTAATGGCGGGATACATGGTAAATCCTCAAGGTGGAGTCTCAGTTAGGGCCTAGTGATATGGTGTGGATTGCGGTAAATCCTAGAGACTTGGAGATGAAAAACTCCTTAAGGGTGGTGAAGGAATCCAGAGGCATTCCAATCTCGGTTTGGTTTTGTGATCTCAAAGCCAGTTTAGGTGAGATCATGGCATTGTGACGGTGGAGGTAGTTCAACCTCTGGATTCTATTGGTTTTTTTGGATTGGTTTATCCCATGGAATCCCACATTCATGCTGGGAATATGGAATGGGGATGACTGGTTGAAAGAAATATTTGGTTCAGCCATGTCTATGGTCGAGTGGTACGTGGAAGTCCCGAATCCCATTGGCTCTTGCATATGTTTAATGAATTCTAAGTTTTGTTGCTTTTTAATGATAAATTCACTTGTTATTATATAGCTTTAATGGTTTTTATCTTATGCTTATTTGTATATTTAGATGCTGGTTATAAGCATGGATATATGACTAGTTTTAGTCATGGATCTTTTCATTTTTTTACTTGTAATTGAAAGAATAATGGATGCAAGAATTAATTCATGTTAATACAACTAATGGGAGAGGGTGGTGATCCTTCTTGTCAAGTGTCATGTTAGCCTTTGATCGCACATGACATAGAAAATTGTTCCCTATAAGGAAATCGCAGGGCAGAGGCAGAGAAGGAGTTAGAGCGAAACAACAGTAAGTGGTAGAGTCTTGAACGCATTCGGGCTGAGTCGTGCACGCGTGCAGGTCAAGTCGTGAAGGTGGAAAAAATAGGAAATGGGGCAAGCATTCCACAAAGAAAATAGGAAAAGACTGGGCACAACCAAAGAGACAAGGTCGGAAAACCACAATAAGGGAGCGATGAGGACCGTTGGATCTAAGCAACGACCAATGGTGGAGATTCAAATCGCAAGCGCAGAGCGCAAGTGTTGCAAGATAGGCGCAAGGGGTAAAAGTTAAAAATTCCGAAGTTTGATGTGCGATGGCAATGGGACACAGTGACCCGCCACACCTCCTTTCATTCCATTTCCCTTTGAAAATCACTAAAACCTTACCTTTTCGCCTTTCCGCTTCATTTCTCTACTTTACCTTTTTTGCTGCTATATCATTGCTTCTCCTCCGCTATTCCTATCTTCTTGATTGCAGTTAAAGTGGGCCAGTCCCCCTAAAACGTCACCCGTTTCTATCCCACACTTCACACTTCACAAAAAATAACACTTAAACCCCACTGTGTACATTATAAAACTTGCAATCTGCGACTCTGCGACCGCGGTCCCACCTCTGTGCCACGTCACTCACCTTCTCCCCTTCACTTTGCACTTCGCTCCTTTTAGTGTTTACCACCTTCGCTTACGGTTAAACCTTAGTTTTGTGATTTGCGGGCAGCGGGAGGGTCCCACCTTCCTCCATGTCACCCTTCTCTCCCCACACTTCGCAAGATTTAGATCTTAAACCCCCGCTACTTATAACTAAAACTTAAATTTTTCGATTTGCGATGTAGTTCAGTCCCACCTTTCCCTCCATGTCACCTCCCACTTTGCATCGCATGACTGATTCCTTTTCTTATATTGTAAGTTGAAAAACTTGCGAAATGTGATGTAGTCGCAGATGCAATGCAGTTTTAGGATAAAACTTAAACATTTTTCAGGTCTGGTATGTGAGTTTTGATGTTGTTTTGATTTGAAAAAGGGATTAATCACGACAAAAGGACCCAGGTAGCAAAATATAGAAAAGGTCGAGTCAGGTCCTACCCATGTGCTATGTCATTCCACCGCTAATTTCCGTCTCCCTTTCCTCCTTCTCCACTGCTCTTCCCTACATCCGACGACAATTATCTTATTTTGTCCTCCCCACAGTATTCAAACTTTATCATGAGGGGGCGGGGGGGTCCGAAATGGGTGATATCCATTACCGCCCACTCCTCCATGTGTCGTCCTCTCGTCATTTTTCACCCCCCTTCTCCGATACTGCTTACCACTTGAGACCCCCTCCGAAATCTGGTTCCCGTTTTGCAATTCAAAACACTACATGGGCTTTTAAGGCAGAACATACAGTTGTGGCTTATGCGGCTTGCTCAGGAGATCTCCGATAAAGAAATAAGTGCAGTAAGTACGAACGACCTCTTCATAATGGATTAAATGGAAATCACCAAACTAAGGGAGTGGAGGTCTGCAGGCAATATATGGAATCATAAACTGACAGTCAGCCTATTCACCTACGACTGCTCCTTGCCATGCCGTCTTGAAGGCTCCCATTATTAGCCTCAATGGGCGATCGTGTCCTTTCCGTTTTTGGTTTAATTTTGATGATTTTGCTGGTGAAATCTCAATTTCACCCCATTCCTATTTTAATTCTCTCAGTATAGAAGTAATTCCTCAATGTATGTTATGCAATTTAGGTAGGATGTTTTGATTTCATAGATATGGATTGATCATAAATGATAAAGTACCGTAGAACCTCCAAAGAAACTCTATATATAGTAAGTTATAAGATGAAAGTTGGGTTCTAGAAATTTTGGAAGAATTTTGTTGTAGTTTTGTATGATTGTGCTCCCTGTGCACTGAGATACATATTTGGGAGAGATGTTTGAACTTAATATGAATACAGAGCTTTTATTTGGATTCGAGATGGAGCAATGAGTAGTATGTATATGTTTCCTTCTGTCATCAATAATCTCCTTTCATGTGTAATTGTATTTCATGCTATGCTTCTGTTATCACTCCCTAAATTTTCAAAGCATCATTGTGTCAACTCTACTTTTGGTCATGGTTTTTAGATAAGTGTGAAGTGATGTTAAGGGTTAATTGATAGGGTTAGAGTCTCATTTCCATTTACAAAATAAAGTCTAGCAACCTTATTTCATACATTGACAGTCTTATACCATGTTTGAAAAGTCAAATTTTAAACCATTATGAATTTTTTTTTTTATTAAGCCACGAAACCACGTTTTCGTAGCACAGACAGTGTAAAAAACATGTTTTGCGCTACGAAAACGCTTCTATTTTCGTAGTGCGCTATGAAACCACTGAAGCAACCTTTTTTTTTCATCAAAAACCCTGTTTTTATGCTTTTAGTAGTTTTTTCCAGAAAAGGGTTCCTGAGCAACTGAAAACTCATTTTTGAAAAATGAAAGAGGTTTTTCTTCCTAACATACTGAAATACAAAAAAATCTTTTAGTTTCTTCAAATTCATTATGAGGTGGGAGAATTTGATGACTCAACTTGCGCTACGAAAACAATTGAAAGTCATTGAGAGAAAAACTCTATTTTCTATTTAGTCAACTTCATGTTTAGTTTCTGGCCACAAGAAAAGGTATTTTCGAATTCTGAGGGAGGTTTTTCTTCATAAAATCTCCAGCTACAATAAATTATCTCACTTTTCTCACAAGTGTTACCAGTTGGGAGATACAAGGCTTTCTTTGAAGCCATATTTTCAGAAATAAGGATTTTCCAGTTTTATACAGGTTGTTCAAAGACAGTTTATGGGTAGTAGGAGAAGTATTTCCAAAAACCAAGATAGGTTTTTTTTCAAGACATCATGGTCTCCAAAAGCCTCCTTCAGTTTTGCAAAATACATTATGGGTGAGAAAATAAAAGCTCTGTCTCAACACCTATTTTTCAGATAAATCAGAACAGTAAGTTATAATTTCTTAATGCAATTTTGTTGTGGAGAAGGACTTCATTTTTTGAAAACACTTCAAGGATGACATATGTTGATTATTAAAGCCTGTAGACATCATGGAAAAAGTGTAAGAAGTTTTAAAAACTGATATTTTTGGAAAATTTTGTTGTAGATGACATACATAGCAGTTTCATAGCGCGCTACGAAATTGCTGTAGGTGCAGTTTTGAGCATTTTGTTAAGGTTTCAAGAGGTAAAACATCCGGTTTTTGAAGTGTTGATGCTGCTAGAGGGTGGAAATGGTTCACAAATGAAGTTCTAGGTGTTAAAGCAGAAGAAATTTGATGTTAATAGATGTTTGCAAAGACATAGTTACTGCGCTACGAAAACAACTAATATTTTCGTAGCGCAGACACATCAACTCTCTTTACAATCTTTCAAGGACTTAATTTTGCACAGGTGGAAGGGCATGGTTCTATGGAAGCGATAAAACATGTCACTTGTCTAAAGAGTTCGAAATTGCCAACAAAAATGTTGGAAGACAAGCATGGAGGTAAGGGCTAAATTTTAACAAACTGTTTCCTGGTTTCTAGGGCAGTTAGGTCATGGAACAACAGGGTTCATAACAAAGCTAGAGGCATCAAAAAATTCGACCTCATGAGGTTGCAGGTGGCAAAAGAAGCATTAAAGGTTTAGATAAGGTTGTTGAAACATGTTTTAGGAGTTAGGTTGAATGGTTAGATGATATTCCAATATTCAAAGATGAAAAGAAAGACAATGCTGCTCTTCATTTGGTTAGGTTCCACATGCATGTACATAGTCTTAAGGTTCAGTTCCCTGAATATAGTCTCATGAAGATGTTTATGACCACTCTAGAAGGAAAATCATGGTCTTTGTATAAAGGTTTAGCAAATGGTTCGTTATATTCTCTTGCTAATTTTCATGATGAATTCTATGAGATGTATAAAGAGTGTTATCCCTCCTTATTGCTCATCAAAGATTGTTGTAAACATTCTGTGAGTTTTATTCAGTATTTGGAGGATTGTTATGATGATGATGAATTTATGGATGAAGAAATTTTAGAGGCTCTTCATAACAATACATTTCAACACCTAGAAGAGAGGATAATATCCCATGACATGCAACATAGAAATCAACAGGAGTTTACTTATGAAAATATTCTTATATCCTCTAAGATTGATGTAGAGATGCAGCATACTTGTCAGTTTTCGAATCATAATGAAGATGAAAATCATTGCAAATACCAAGAAGAAATACTGGAAGACAATTTTTATAACCCTCAGGTAGAGAAAAAGGTTGATTACTTATGTCATACTTTGTAGTAGCCTACTTCAAAGAATGATCATAATAATGAGGAAAATTACATTGTCCGTGGGAATCATTCAGAAAGGTAGTTGGATAGCTTATCAAATAATTTTTGTGTGGCTAAAAATCAGTTGTTAGAAGTTACAAGGTGTTACGAGGATCATCAAGCTGATCATATTTTATGGGATCCTATAGCTAAATACATGGAAGAGTTTTATTCTCCAGTGTTTCAATTTTATTTTTACTATGAAGATCAGTTAGAATTTCAATGGCAGTGGTCATCACAATATCATAGTTGCTTCAAGTCCCAATGCAGTCAAACAACTCAAATATTAGATAAAACAAATGACTGGCTACATTGGAAATTTCATATTGAATGAGTTGAATGAAGTTTGTAGTTGATAGGGTAGGTAGGAATGTGCAAATAAGCTCAAGGTTGACTGAGCATTTTTAGTAGGTACAGTTTGAAGCAGATTGGGTAGAATTTCAGAGTTTTATTTTAAAGGAATGGATTGCAGCACTAGAGCTACCAGTTCTTAGTGTACCACAGGGGCACACTATCCCAAGTGGAGCCACTGTTATCACACCCTAAATTTTCAAAGCATCATTGTGTCAACTCTGCTTTTGGTCATGGTTTTTAGATAGGTGTGAAGTCATGTTAAGGGTTAACTGATAGGGTTAGAGTCTCAATTCCATTCACAAAATAAAGTCTAGCAACCTTATTTCATACATTGACAGTCTTATACCATGTTTGGAAAGTCAAATTTTAAACCATTTTGAAATTTTTTTTTATTAAGCCACGAAACCACGTTTTTGTAGCGCAGATAGTTTAAAAAACCTGTTTTTCGCTACGAAACCACTGAAGCAACCTTTTTTTTCATCAAAAACCCTGTTTTTATGCTTTTAGTAGTTTTTTTCCAGAAAGGGTTCGTGACCAACTGAAAACTCATTTTTGAAAACTGAAAGAGGTTTTTCTTCCTAACATACTGAATACAAACCTCTTTCGATTTCTTCAAATTCATTATGAGGTGGGAGAAATTGATGACTCAACTTGCGCTACGAAAACAGTTGAAAGTCATTGAGAGAAAAAATCTGTTTTCTATTTTTAGTAGTCAAATTCATGATCATTTCTTGGCCACAAGAAAAGGTATTTTGGAATTATGAAGGAGTTTTTTCTTCATAAAATCTCTAGCTATAATAACCTATCTCACTTTTCTCACAAGTGTTACCAGTTGGGAGATATAAGGCTTTCTTTGAAGCCATATTTTCAGAAATCAGGATTTTCCAGTTTTACATAGGTTGTTCAAAGACAGTTTCTGGGTAGTAGGAGAAGTATTTCAAAAAAAACCAAGATAGGTTTTTTTTCAAGACATCATGGTATCCAAAAGACTCCTTCAGTTTTGAAAAATACATTATGGGTGAGAAAATAAAAGCTCTGTCTCAACACCTATTTTTCAGATAAATCAGAACAGTAAGTTATAATTTCTTAATGCAGTTTTGTTGTGGAGAAGGACTTCACTTTTTGAAAAAACTTCAAGGATGACATATGTTGATTATTAAATCATGTAGACATCATGGAAAAAGTGCAAGAATTTTTAAAAACTGAGATTTTTTAAAAATTTTGTTGTAGATGACATACACAATAGTTTCATAGCGCGCTACGAAACTGCTGTAGGTGCAGTTTTGAGCATTTTGTTAAGGTTTCAAGAGGTAAAAAATCTGGTTTTTGAAGTGTTGATGCTGCTAGAGGGTGGAAAGGGTTCACAAATGAAGTTCCATGTGTTAAATTAGAATAAATTGGATGTTAAGAGATGTTTACAAAGACATAGTTACTGTGCTATGAAAACAACTGATATTTTCGTAGCGCAGACACATCAACTCTCTTTACACTCTTTCAAGGACTTAATTTTGCACAGGTGGAAGGGCATGGTTATATGGAAGTGATAACACATGTCACTTTTCTAAAAAGGTAGAAATTTCCAACAAAAATGTTGGAAGACAAGCATGGAGGTAAGGGCTAAATTTCAGCAAATTGTTTCCTGGTTTCTAGGGCAGTTAGGTCATGGAACAACAGGGTTCATAACAAAGTTGGAGGCATCACCAAATTCGACCTCATGAGGTTGTAGGTGGAAAAAGAAGCATTGAAGGTTTAGATAAGGTTGATGAAACATGTTTTAAGATTTTTAGTCCTATTTGTATTAGGACTTCTAAAAGAGACAGTTAGCTATCAATGTAATTAAGAGTCCGTTTTAAAAGTAGAATAGGTGTTAATCATAGAAATTTGAATTCTCTTGATGATGGATCATATAATCCAATATTGTAAAAGCTATATATGAAGCAAGAGGTCGAATTAGCAAGGGGTTGGAGACTTTTTAGCCTAGATGATGCTTTATGTTATGGAAGATAACCAGTAATACAGAGAGGTTTTCCTGAACAAATCTGAGTTTAGATGAAGTTTAATGTTTTCTTGATCTATATGATACTTTAATTACTTGCAGTAGATCTTATTACTATTACTCAGAATTCACAATTATGTGCTCTGACTTCCTTTAGTAATGGTATGACTGTGTTTTTCGTGCATCTTGTGAGTAAACTACCTTTGAAACCCTAGCAGTAAATTTCATTGCTATTACTCAGAATTCAAAATCATGTGCTCTGATTTCCTTTAGTAATGTAATTATTGTGTTTAGTATTAGATCTTATTTACTATTACTCAGAATTCACAACCATGTGCTCTGAATTCCTTTAGTAATGAGATGACTGTGTTTTTCTGCATTTTGTGAGTGAATTATCTTTGAACCATTAGCAGTAGGTTCCATCGCTATTACTCATAATTCATAACCCTATGCTCTGACTTCCTTTAGTAATGGAATTACTGTGTTGAAATATGTTTTTTGAGTGAATTATCTTTGTTTAAAAACCCCATTTGCCTCATCTTCCATGTTCAGAAACCTTGCCACTGAATCTACTGACTTGTTGACTCCATAGCCCAATGGTAGCAAGCCTTCATCTTTCAACCTACAAACACACGAAACCAAGATAGAGTTAGCCATCTATATCATCATTAATCAATATCATAAACCCTTGAGAGATCCCTCTCAGGCTGAGGAGGCTAAGCCTAAGCTAAAATATTGGTTTGAAATAGTTACACTGAGGTAGTCTGATCAACAGCCTATCAGGGTCCTATTTTGGTGATAACAGCTTCTATGATGGTTCGTGTAATGTAGTTGTCGGTAGTCTGCAAATTTTATTCATGAATTCATGTCTTTGTAACTCTAAGGTGTTAATGTTCATGTGTTAAGTTTCTGCACTCCCTTAATTCGCGCTCCACAAACCTCTGTTGCTGTCCATATTTCATTAATATATGTTTCCTCTGAGTTCATAGGAGACAAATTCTTAAATATCTTAAGCCTGTCTCTCGTGGATTCCTTTTCAGTTTTCTCTTAATGCCTCTGCATATTTATAAAGTTTCTTCTCATTGTTTTATACTTGGCCCATTTAAAAGGCATCAAGCCTCGTAGCCTCTTGAGCCCTTTCACAGTGTAGGTAATTCACATGAATCGACTCCAAATTATTTTCTGTCCATGAACCAACAAAACCTTTGTTCTCTTATTCCATATTTTGTCAGAGGAATTTATACAATTGTTCACATTTAACCTCTGATTTTAAGATTTCCTAGGCAGTGGTCTTTTGCAACTCAAGGCTGACTCTAGGAGCTACAACATCTTTTTGGCACTGTTGCTGGGGACACGAATTAGAAAACCTTTTCCCTGGGATAAGACATTATCTTCACCCTTCAATCAGGTGAGCATGAAGGTTTGAGATTTGCATAGCCCTCACCTTTGCGACTCCACTGTTATTAAAGTTCAAATCAAGTGTAATCCTGCCTTACACCAGGCGCCATACTCGATCAGATACTTCTCAGCAGAAGACCTCTCCTGTATCTGATCATGAAAATATTATATTTAAGAGAGTCTGGAGGGAGAAGCAACCAATCCAGGCTGACCCACCCTCATTTTCTCTAGAAGATTCGCCTTCCTCTTCTTAGAGAGCTAATATCTATGGTCCTGAATCCCCAACCCGTGTCCTTGAGTACCCTCTAGAAACCTCTATTTTAGCCATTTTAGACATAAGAAACAAACATACTTACCACCACCACCCCTCATGGATGTACTCGACTTCCTCCTCAACAAATATGCTCCATTGGCTTTACCTCAAGTATTGCATGACATGCCTCAATATTACCTAAATATCTTGACTCGGTTCACCAGGGAAGATAACACTTCTGTGCAGAAACATATTGAAGACTTCTGCACCTTTGCTGAGAATTTGAATGTGGAGCACCTATATGTGGTGTTGAGGCTTTTCATCCAATCCTTGGATGGAGAGGCTCGAAAGTGGTTCAAATCTCTTGCTAATAATGCAGTCACCACTTGAGAAGAAATGGAGAATTTATTCACTCAAAAATGGGGAGAGAAGAGGGACCATTTATATGTCCTCACAGAGTTCAACACTCTTAAAAAGAGACAAAATGAGGATGTAATAGAATTTATAAACAAGTTCAATAAGCTTTATATTAATCTTCCTGCTGAAATAAAGCCTCCCTAAGCAGCTGCTAAGGTGGTCTTCACAGGAGATTTTGAACCAGAGTTTGGGTTCACCCTAAGAGAAAGAAAGTCTGAATCTCTGGATCAGATTCAGACTGATGCATTGGAGGTAGAATAAAACTTTGCTTCTACTGGTAAATTCAAAGGCAAGACAGAGTATGAAGAGAAAATAAGGGGTAGGGAGGAGGCTTCTACCTCTAATCAAGAAAGGGAGTCATAAGAGTATAGAATCGAAGAGATGAATAAGTTGATCAAGAACCTCTCAAATAAGCTGGTGAAGCTTGAATTTGAGGCCAAGAATTCCTCTCCTTGTCCTAATAAAATGATCCCAAATCATGGGTTTAATCCCCAGTACCGGAATCCCCCTCTATAATTGTTGCAGCGAGAAAGGAAAGAGCAGCAAGATCACATCCAACCTACTCTATACTTGGAAGGGGAAATGGAGGGATAGGTCAAGGAAGTCACATAAAATCAAGAATATCAATTCCTCACTTACTCAGAGGATGAAGAAGGTGAAATCACTCTGCAAGAAGAGCTAGAAGAGAAGGAATTCCCCCTAGAAGATTGAGAGATTGACAATTACTATAGGCAGTTTGTGGATTTCATGCAAGCTCAACTCCATAGGAAATATAATCTCAGGTCCTCTAGGAAGAGAAATCGAGTGCAGGAACAAGATAAAGAGTAGACATCAAGAGAGAAGACCCCTTCTAGTTTTGCCAGTAAGGGGGAAAATCCTCTAGAAAAGTTTGCCCATCCTAAAGCCTCTACACCCACCTCCTCGAAATAGGGCTTTGATCCTCCCCAAAATGAGAAATCCATGGCTACACCCTTGAAACTGCCCAACCCTCCTAAAGAGAAATTGAAAGAAGTTATCACAGAATAAACACCCACGACCCTTAGCCTCTAGAAATAATTAGAAAAGGTCAAGATCCTGGTCCCCCCGGTCGAGCTCCTAAAACAACCCTAATATAGGGCCCAAGTCTCTCAATTTATGCTGCCCCAGGGTGTAGGCCATTTCCCTAACAACCTCAATCTCCAGGATGAAAGACCCATGGTAGTATTTGGACCTCATGTAGAAGAGCTGGATTCAGTCACTTTTCCATTCTATGTGACTCTGGTTATACATGACATGTTATTGCACAACTACATGCTAGATTCTGGGGCTTCGCATAAATTGTTGCCATTGTTTGTCATGGAGCAGTTGGGGTTACATATTACTAGGCCATTTAAAGATCTATATTCTTTTGATTCCAAGAGGGTGAAATGCTTGGGCATGATAAAAAATCTGGTAGTAAATTTAACCCAGACTCCGGCCAAAAGCGTGGTGATGGACATCGTTGTGGCCGATATCCCAGCTCGATTTGGAATGTTGTTGTCCAGATCCTGGTGTACCAAGATTGGTGGATCCATAAAACTTGACCTCACCTATGCCACTATTCCAGTATTCGGTGGGGAGGAAAGACGATTATACCGTGAGTCCAAATTCGTGAAAATGGTCACCAAAGCAAATGGTTCCACGACTTCTCTGGTATATACTAAGGAGGGTGAATTCTGTTGTCTTATGCTTGAGGAGGACGAAACATTCTTGCAAGAAATGAGGCCCTATCCTCTAATCCAAGAAAATCTTATGAGCAGATGGGAAAACGACATATGGACCTTGCAGTTTGATGGAGCTTACTCATGGGAAGGAAACGGGATCGGGGTACTCTTAATATCACCAGAGGGATGCTTGATTCCCCTCTCATTTAAGATGGAATTCGAGGCCACAAATAATGTGGCTGAGTATGAAGCCCTGCTATTGGGGTTGCAGACAACGTGGAACATGAACATAAAAAACATCAAGGTGTTTCGAGATTCAAAGCTTGTAGTGCAGCAAGTCAGGAGCCAATGCCAAACCAAACACTCGCGACTCAGAGCCTACATGAATGAGGTATGTGATTTAGTTGAGAACTTATTTTCTGCTTTCAACATTCAGTTCATGCCGAGGGAAAAGAACATAATGGCGAACTTGCTAGCTGTGGCTGCTAGTAATTTCCACCCCCCGCAGAATCCTTTGCTCAGATTAGAGGTTGAAATGTGGTACCGCCCCTCCATTCCAGACAACATAAAGCATTGGAAAGTCTTTGAAGATGAAGAGCAGGTCCAACGTTTTATGGAAATGGTGGGTGAGTTGTAAAATATGGTGATCGATTCAGTCCTAGAGGATGACAGCGAGGAGCCAAAACCCAGATGGGAAGAGACACTGGTGGGGCACCGTGTTCTACAACTAAAGGGAAATGTCATCCCCAGGGGCCTTGTGCCATTGGAGAGACTGTTTGATAAGAATGATATCCCGGTGAATCCCAAAAAATATACCCTTGACGAGCCTGTCAGGGACGTGAACATTAGGACAGAAGAAGATCCAAAGGTGGTAAAGTTGTCGAAAGGGGTCCCTGAAGAATACCAAGAGTAGTACCTCAGGCTGTTTCAGTCATATAGTGACGTCTTCGCCTGGTCATACCAGGATCTGAAGACTTATGATATTGACATTATACAACACAAGATATCGCTCAAAGAGGACACCAAGCCTCTCAAGAAAAAGCTGAGACAGATAAATCCCCTTCTTCTCCCAGCCATTGAGAAGGAAATAAAGAAGCTGTTGTTGAGATTCTACAAGATGATGAGCTTAATGAAAAGAGTCGCCTTCACTAAGTGGGCTCGTAGGATATTTTTGACGCAAGTCTATTTTTAGACTATGTCTATTTTTAGACATGGTGATCATATTTCAGAAGTTGCAGGATGATATTTGTGGGTGGTTGATCAAGTTGGAAAAATAGATGAAATTATATTTTTAGAAGATTGGGCGAAGTCTATTTATAGATCGTCGATCTAAAAATAGATGCATGTCGATTATTATTAGCTCTTAATAATAATCAGACACTAAACAACAACTTATTCTCCTGGAGCACTTTGTTTCAGTGCACAAATGTGGCACATCAGTGGACTGAGGGAATTACGCAATTCCCAAGGGTTTAATGGAGCTAATGCATGGAGGACTCAGTTAGAACTCAAGTGGCAGAGTTATGACACAGTTGGAAGAAGTAGTTATGGAGTTGTATTCAGTTTAACTCAGTTAGACTCAGTTGAGCTAGTTGTATCTAGTCTAACTGATTGATACACTAGCAAGAGTGGAGTGAATTAATTATTTAATTAATTCACAAATAATAACTCATTAATCAACTGAACAATACAACAATTAACTACAGTGCATGGCAGTTTCAGTGGAGACCCAGTGGAGAGGTAGGTGAAAGGGCAAGATAGACTATCTGTTGTGACTATAGTGATGCATTGATTGCATCACACACACATTGGAGTTTCCAATGAGGATTATGTAGTCAAGGCAAGAGTAATTCGAATTCATTCAGAGCTATTCTTTAGCAGGGATTGCGTAGTGGAGGCAGGCTAGCAGGAGGCAAAGATCGGTGCATGGATTTGCAAGATTGTTCCTGATTAGTGTATGACGATTGTACTGTATTGGGAGCTTGATAAGCTTTGCATGAGGATTGTCATATGATTCCATGATACATAATATATAGTTGGGGTTTTCAGCTTCAGGATTTCCCGGTTAAAAACAACTGTGTTATGTGTGATTATTTTTATTTATGCTTTACATGTGTGTGCAATTAATTTTTCCGCAAAAGATTAACAAGTGGAATGATTCAGTATCTTGCATAAAGTTAAATAGTGTGAGATCAGGTGAATCTAGGACATATGCATGCTTAGTGCATATAATTTCTACAACTATTGTAGGCCAAGATCATTGTCCCTCTAAGGTACTCCAAATGGGTGTTGAACCTCGTACTTGTCAGAAAAAAGAACGGTGAAATCAAGCTCTACGTGGATTTATGCAATATGAACAGAGCCTCACTAAAATATAATTATCCCCTCCCAAAGATGGACCACATCTTGCAAAAGGTGGGGGGATCATCCCGCATGTCCATGATGGATGGATTATCCAGATATAATCAGGTAGCAGTGTTCCCAGAAGACCAAAAGAAGACGACATTCACTGCGCCTTGGGGAACCTTCATGTACGCCCGAATTCCCTTTGGCCTGATAAACACTAGTGCCACATTCCAGCGGGTGATGGACATTGCTTTCATAGGGGAGCAAGGAAAGTTTGTGGTGATCTACCTGGATGACATCATTGTATTTTCAAAGGATGATGTTGAACATATAGAACACCTTCGCCGAACCTTTGATAAATGCCTCAGGTATGGCCTGTCTCTGAATCCTCAAAAATCCATGTTTGCCTTGGAGGAAGGAAAGTTACTAGAGCACATAGTAACTAAGGAGGGAGTGAAGATAGACTCGAAGCAGGTAGAGGTGATAAACGACATTCCCCTACCAAGAAACAAAAAGGAAGTACAGGTGTTCTTGGGAAGAATAAATTTCCTCAGAAGGTTCATTCCCAACTATGCCGAGATTGTCTGAAACATCACCGAGATGTTGAAGAAGAATAATGAAGTTAGATGGACCCTTGAGTCCAGGGACTCTTTCAATAGGGTCAAACACACCTTTACAGAAGCTCTAGTGCTGGCAGGTCTAGATTATGGGAAGCCATTCACGATTTTCTCCTTTGCCTCTCCTCACACAATTGCTGCATTAATTTTACAGAAAAATACTGATGGGCATGAACAACCCATTGCATTCTTCAGTCAGGTCCTGCGAGACGCTGAATTGAAATATGATATCTTGGAGAAGCAAGCTTACGCTCTAGTCAAATTGTTAAGGCATTCCGGGTATACGTGTTACAATCAACCATAACAACCTATGTACCCATTGCAGCAGTGAAAGATATTCTGGTACAGGGTGACAGTGAAGGGAAGAGGGGAAAATGGATAGCTAAGATCCAGAAGTACGAGCTGGAGATAAAGCCTACTAAACTCAACAAAGGCAAGGGGATGGAAAATATCCTATCTGAATCTAAGTGTCAAGATCTGGGAATAACTCTTTCTATGACAGAGGGAGAAGCATAGGAGGACACATGCACACAACAAGACATAGATTCTTCTGCTCAGAAAACACATGTCAAGTACCTCCTATCCTCATGGTATAAAGATATAGTAGAATATATTTTAATGCTGAGGTGTCCCCCTCACTATGATAAGACCATGTATCGCACTTTTAGACTGAGGTCTCAAAAGTACATTGTGGCAAATGGGCGACTATATATATTGGAGAGACCTAGCAGGAATCTTATTATTGTGTTTGACAGAGCAAGAAGTTGACCGCATGATGACTGATTTCCACGAAGGGATCTGCGGCAGGCATTATAGTTGGAAATCCACTACACACAAGATTCTTAAGGCAGGGTTCTTTTGGCCTAAGCTGTTCAGCGATGTACAAGCCCACGTCCAGGCCTACGAGAAGTGTCAAGAATTCGCCGAAAAAAAAAGGTATTCACCTCTCCCATTAATTACAGTACATGTTGAAGAACCTTTTAAAAAATGGGGGATTGAAGTCATAGGAGAGATCCACCCTACCTCTAGCAATGAACATCGATGGATCCTCACTACTACAAACTACTTCACCAAGTGGGTAGAGGTCATGTCCGCAAGAAATGCTACAGATTCAGTGGTGATCAGGTTCCCAGAGGAGAACATAATAGCTAGGTTTGGATGCCTAGGCTTTCAAGTCGGATAAATTTGTTAATTTATGTTTGTGTCACAAAATCCTGTTGGGCCACTCCACTACGTACTACCCACAGGGGAACGGGCTGACATACTCATCTAACAAGACACTAGTGAGGATATTGAAGAAGACCATCAATGAAAATAAAAAGAACTGTGATTCCCACCTCAATTTTGCAATCTGGGAAAATCGCATCACCATGAAAATATCCACAAGAAGGTCCCCTTATGAACTGGTGTATGGCAGAGCCGCATTTTTCCCTATTCAGCTTGCATTTCCTGTGGCCTGATTCTTACAAGAAAGTGAGGAGGAGCCAAACGACCTTATCCAAAGAATGAATCAGTTGGCGGAGTTGAATGAAACACGAGAGTAGGTAAGCTTCAGACTGGTAGAATATCAAGAAAAAATGAAAGGCTTGTTTGTCCAAAGAGCCAAAGATAGAGAAATCTAGGTAGGGGATTTGGTGTTGCAATGGGATGTTAAGAGAGCAGACAAAGGGAAAAATTTTGACCCCCTCTGGTTTCGACCTTTCAGGGTGGCAGAAGTCAAAGGCAACAATACTTTTTCCTTTGAGAACCTGGAAGGAGATATACTTGAGGCACTCGTGAATGGGAAGTTCCTCAAGTTCTATTTTCATCACTGACGAGGGCTAATCCAACTCATTGTATATATCATTCCATTGTCTATACTCCATTTTTTTTACATTCCTCCCATTTCATCCTTCATTTAATCTTCCATTTTTGTGTCCACTCGACTGTTGGTATAAAAATTTGTCTAATCAACATGCATTTGTGACTCCATGAACCCAATAAAGCATAGGCATTCAAGGTCTGCAGGTCCTCAACGCATCCTGATGGAGCCAATGTTAGCCTGTGATCGCACATGACATGGAAAAGTGTTCCCTATAAGGAAATCACAGGACAAAGGCGGAGAAGTAGTTAGAGAGAAGCAACAACAAGTGGTAGAGTCTTGAACGTGTTCAGGTCAAGTCGTGCATGCGTGCAGGTCAAGTCGCAAAGGTGGGAAAAACAGGAAATGGGGAAAGCATTCCACAAAGAAAATAAGAAAAGATCGAGCACAACCAAAGAGACAAGGTCGAAAAACCACAGCAAGGGAGCGATGAGGACCATTGGATCTAAGCAACGACCAACGACGGAGATTCAAATTGCAAGCGTAGAGTGCAAGTGTTGGAAGATAGGCACAAAGGGTAAAAGTTAAAAATGTTGAAGTGCGATGTGCGATGGCGGTGGGACCTAGTCACCCGCCACACCTACTTTCATTACATTTCCCTTTGTAAATCACTAAAACCTTACCTTTTTACCTTTCCGCTTCATTTCTCTCCTTTACCTTTTTTGCTGCTATATAATTGCTTCTCCTCCACTCTTCCTATCTCCCCAATTGCGGTTAAAGTGGGCCAGTCCCCCTGACACGTCACCCCTTTTTCCCCCGCACTTCGCAACAAATAACACTTAACCCTTGTTGTTCACATTATAAAACTTGCAATCTGTGACTTGCGACCGTGGTCCCACCTTTGTGCCACATCACTCACCTTCTCCCCTACACTTCGCACTTCGCTCCTTTTAGTGTTTACTACCTCCACTTACGGTTAAACCTTAAGTTTTGCGATGTGCGGGCAGCGGGCGGGTCCCACCTTCCTCCACATCACCCTTCCCTCCCCGCACTTTGCAAGTTTTAGATCTTAAACCCCCGCTGCTTATAAATAAAACTTAAAGTTTGCGATTTGTGATGTAGGTTAGTCCCACCTTTCCCTCCATGTCACCTCCCACTTCGCATCGCATCATTGATTCCATTTCTTATATCGTAAATTGCAAAACTTTTGAAATGCGATGCAGTTCCATGATAAAATTTAAACATTTTCTAAGTCCAGGTATGTGATTTTTGACACTATCTTTCTTTTTAAAAGGGATTAATCATGTCAAAAGGACTCGGGTAGCAAACTACATAAAAGGTCGAGTCGGGTCCCACCCGTGTGCTATGTCATTCCACCACTAATCGCCCTCCCCCTTTCCTCCTTCTCCACTCATATTCCCTACATCCAAGGACCCTTATCTTATTTAAACCTCCTCACATTATTCGAAATTTATCATGAGGGGGGGGGGGTACGAAATGGGCGGTATCCATTACCACCCACTCCTCCACGTGTCGTCCTCTCGTCATTTCACACCCCTTCTCCGAAACCGCTTACCACTTGAGACCCCCTCCGAAATTTGGTTCCCATTTTGTAATTCAAAACACTGCATGGGATTTTGAGGTAGAACATACAATTGTGGCTTATGCAACCTCCTCAGGAGATTTCCACTAAAGAACTAGATGCGCTTAGACGAACGACCTCTTTATAATGGATTAAATGGAAATCACCAAAATAAGGGAGTGGAGGTCTGCAGGCAATAGATAGAATCATAAACTGACAGTCAGCCTGTACACCTACGACCGTTCCTTGCCATGCCATCTTGAAGGATCCCATTATTAGCCTCAATGGGCAACCATCTCCTTTCCGTTTTTGGTTTAATTTTGATGATTTTTCTGGTGAAATCTCAATTTCACCCCATTCTTGTTTTAATTCTCTCAGTACAAAAGTAATTCCTCAATGTATGCTCTGCAAGTTAGGTAGGATGTTTTGATTTCATAGATATGGGTCGTTCATAAATGATCAAGTACCGTAGACCCTCAAGGGAAACTCTATATATAGTAAGTTCTAAGACAAAAGTAGGGTTTTGGAATTTTGGAAGAATTTTGTTGTAGTTTTGTATGATTGTCCTCCCTGTGCTCTGAGATACATATTTGGGAGAACTATCTGAACTTAATATGAATATAGAGCCGCTATTTGGATTCTAGATGGAGCAATGAGTAGTATATATATGTTTACTTCTGTTATCAATAATCGTCTTTCATGTGTAATCATCTTTCATGCTATGCTTATATGATGGTTCGTGTAATGTAGCTATCGGTAGTCTGCAAATTTTATTTATGAATTCATGTCTGTCTAATGCTAAGGTGTTAACACTCATATGTTAAGTTTGCTGCACTCCCTTAATTCACGCTCCACGAACCTCTGCTACTGTCCATATTTCATTCATATACGTTTCCTATGAGTTCATAGGAGACATATTCTTAAATCTCTTAAGCCTATCTCTCGTGGATTCCTTCTCAGTTCTCTCTTAACACCTCTGCATATTTTTAAAGTTTCCACTCATTGTTTTATACTTGGCCTATTTAAAATCCATCAAGCCTCACAGCCTCTTGAGCCCTCTCACAGTATAGGGAATTCACATGAATCGACTCCAAAGTCTTCTCTGTCCATGAACCACCAAAACCTTTGTTCTCTTATTCCATATTCTGTCAGAGGAATTTATAGAATTGTTCACATTTAACCTCTGATTTTAAGATGTCCTAGGCACTGGTCTTTTGCAACTAAAGGCTGTCTCTAGGAGCTACAACATATCATATGAGTTTTTGGTCCCTTATGCTCAAACCTACATTCATGACTTGTAGGTTGCATATCTACCTAGTGTTTGATGGAAGGTCAGTCCTAGTTGGTGATGGTCACATCTAGCCCTGGTCTCAATTTTTGATTTATAATCATTATCTTCATGTATTTTATGAGTTTTTAAATTTATATGGATTTATTGGAAGAGACTTAGCCCCAACCCTGAAAAAGTGGCTTAAATTCTGCAATCGCTGGCACATCACTGGGAAGAAAAGGCCATAGTCACACTGATGCAAGCCTATGGGAGCAACTGGGGTTTCCCGTCACATGGAGGGATTGGAAAGGGAGTGATTGGGGCTCTAGCTTAGAGAAAAGTAAGTTGTATCAGGGGATGGACACCTAGAGGGTCGTGAGGCACCTAAGGGAAGTGAGTAAGGTCTATTTTGTCAACTCCATTTCCTCAAGATCACCTAGGAGGTTGAGTCTTGTTATAAAAACCCCTCATATCATGTTTACTTCAGATAAGCCAGTGAAAACGGGTAGATTTGATGGGAGGGGTATGTTACATGTATTAGTGGAGTTAGGGCTCCAACTAGTTGAACCTTTGCAAGACCAGCCTCGCAAAACTCGATGACCTACCATGGTAGAAGAAAAGAAAGATGAGGGAGTAGGAGATTGTTTCAAAATATTTCTCGAAGAAGTATGTGAGAGACACAATATTGAGCTTTATCGAGTTGTCAAAGTAGGCCAAATCCACAAACAACGAAAGTGGTTCACTAGGGACCAACTTCAACATAAATTCCTCACCTCACAAAGGCTCTACACGCAATGTGAACCATTACTTCCTAAGGAGGGATGACTGATCCAAGTGGATATTGGTGTCCACCCACCTATTCCACCTAAACCTCCAATAAGTTTCATCAGTTTCCCCTTTTATAGCAATATTTACTATTTTTAGCAGTTTTTCGGGTCCTAATCTTACGAAGCACTTTTTCCCCCTAAACGACATTTTTTTGAGGTCCGCAGCAGGAAAATATTGTAGTACCAAGTTACGACCCTGGGAAGTTGGTTTCCCAACTAACCCCAATGGGCCCACAAACTCTTGGTGTTCCATCCCTTGGGTTAGTTTTTTGGCTGTTTGGGTTTTCTCTTGTTGTTTAATAATAAAAAGGCCCTTGAGACTCATTGTAACAAATTTCAAAGGCATGTAGCCGCCACATTTCTTCTTAGAGTTAAGCTACCATCGCTCGAGCTAGTCTATTTTCATTCTATCTGTAAGCATATTTCGGTTCTTTGTTATTAATGAAATGAAGTATTATTTCTGTTGCATCTCTATATTTATGGTTATATCTATATTCTGTTGCATTCCTGTTTAAGTTTGAATCAGTGATTTTAGTGGAGTTAGGGCTCAAACTAGTTGACCTTTGAAATACCAGCCTCGCAAAACTCAATGGCCTCCTATGGCAGAAGAAACAAAAGACAAGGGAACATAATATATTTTCAAAATATTTCTCGAAGAATCCCTTGAGCAAGAGAGGATCGAGCTATATCGAGTTGTCAAAGCAGGCTAACTCCTTCACCAGGGCAACTGTTTCAATAGGGACTAGGTTCAACAGAAAGTTCCTCACCTCATGGAGGATCTGCACACAATGGTGACCATTTATTCCTAAGGAGGGATGATTTATCCAGGTGAATATTTGTGGCAACCCACCTATTCCACCTATACTTCCATTCGCTTTCATTTGTTTCCTTGTTTATAGCAGTGTTTACTATTTTTAGCAGTTTTTTGGGTCCTGAACTTCTGGAGCAGTTTTGACCCCTAAATGAAATTTTTATGAGGTACGTAGCAGGCCCATATCCATAGGCAAGGTCTTGTAGCAAATCCTCTAATACTCAGGGATATATTTCCAATGAGGTATCATACGTGCCAAACGAAGATAATATGACTAGGTTATGACCCCAGGAAGTTGGCTTTCCAACTAACCACAATGAGGCCCACATACTCTTGGTGTTCCATCTCATGGGGTTAAGGTTTTGGTTGTTCAGGGTTTTATCTTGTTGTTTAATAATAAATAGTCTCTTGAGAATCATTGTAAGACAATTTAGAGGTAGGTAGTAGCCACATCTCTTCTCAAAGATAAGCTACCATCGACTGAGCAAGTTTATTTCTATTATGTATGTAAGCATATTTTAGTTCTTTGTTATTATTGAAATGAAGTATTATTTATGTTGCATATCTGTATTTATGGTTATATATGTATTCTATTGCGTTCCTATTTAAGTTCACATTAGTGGTATCATTGGAGTTAGTGCTCGAACTGGTTGAACCTTTGCAAGACCAGTCTCGCAAACTTGAAGACCTCCCATAGCGGAAGAAAGGAAAAATGGGGGAGCATGAGATCCTTTCAAAATATTTATGAAAGAATGCCTTGAGCGACATAGGATCAAGCTATATCAATTTGTCAAAGTAGGTCAACTCCTTCACCAGGGAAAGTGGTTCACTAGGGACCAGGTTCAATAAAAATGTCCTCACCTCATGGAGGCTTTGCACGTAATGTGGGCCATTGCTTCCTAAGGAGGGAGGAATAATCTAGGTGGATATTGGTGCCCACCTGCCTAGTCCACCTAGAACTCCAGTCAGTTTCATTATTTTCCTTATTTTTAGAAGCATTTATTATTTTTAGCATTTTTTCTGTTCCTAAACTTCAGGAGCAGTTTTGACCCCCTAAACGAAGATTTTTTGAGGTCTGTAGTAGGCTTGTAGATGTGGGTAGGCGCTTGCAGCAAATTATGTAGTACCCAAAGAGATATTTCCAACGAGGCATCACACGCACCAAAAAGAGATAATATGACCAAGTTATGACCCCGGGAAACACTAACAGGGCTCACAAACTCTTGATGTTCCATATCCTCAGGTTAGGGTTTTGGTTATTTAGGGTTTTATTTTGTTTTTCAATAATAAAAAATCCATTGAGCCTCATTATAACACAGTTCAGATGCATGTAGCCGCCACATCTCTTCTTAGAGATAAGCTATCTTTTCCCAAGCTAGTTTATTTCCATTATGTCTGTAAGCATATTTCAGTTCTTTGTTATTAATGAAATGAAGTGTTATTTAAACTACATCTCTGTATTGTTTTTCATTCCTATTTAAGTTCGGATCAGTGGTATCAGTGGAATTAGGGCTCCAATTGGTTGAACCTTTGCAAGACCAGCCTCATAAAACCCTTACGACCTCCCATGGAAGAAGAAAAGAAAGAAGAGGGAGCAGGGGATCCTTTCAAAATTTACTTGAATAATCCCTCTAGTGACATAGGATCGAGCTATATTGATTTATCAAAGCAGGCTAACTGCTTCACCAGTACAAGTGGTTCACCAGGGACCAGTTTCAACAAAAAATGCATCACCTCATGGAGGCTCTACATGCAATGGGGACCATTTCTTCCTAAGGAGGGAGGAATGATCTAGGTGGACATTGGTGGCCACCTTCCTATTCCACCAAGACCTCCATCTAGTTTCATCAGTTTCCTTGTTTATACAAGCATTGACTATTTTTAGTAGTTTTCGAGGTTCTAAACTTCCAGAGCAATTTTGACCCCCTAAACGACATTTTTTTGAGGTTTTTATTAGGCTCATAGTCGTAGGTAGGGTCTTGGGGAAAATACTATAGCAATCAGAGATATATTTCAGACGAAGTATCATACATTCGAAACAGAGATAATATGATTGAGTTAAGAGCCTGGGAAGTTGACTGCCCAACTAACGCTAACAGGGCTCCCAAACTCTTGATGTTCCATATCCTTAGGTTAGGGTTTTGTTTATTTAGGGCTTTCTCTTGTTTTTCAATAATAAAAAATCCCTTGAGCCTCATTATAACACAGTTCATAGGCATGTAGCTGCCACAGTTCTTCTCAGAGATAAGCTATCTTTTCCCAAGCTAGTTTATTTCCATTATGTCTGTAAGCATATTTCAGTTCTTTGTTATTAATGAAATGAAGTGTTATTTATACTACATTTATATATTTTTTTTCATTCCTATTTAAGTTTGGATCAGTGGTATCAGTGGAATTAGGGCTCCAATTGGTTGAACCTTTGCAAGACCAGCCTCACAAAACCCCTACGACCTCCCATGGCAAAAGAAAAGAAAGAAGAGGGAGTAGGGGATCCTTTCAAAATTTACTTGAATAATCCCTCTAGTGACAGAGGATCGAGCTATATTGATTTGTCAAAGCAGGCCAATTGCTTCACCAGTACAAGTGGTTCACCAGGGACCAGTTTCAACAGAAATTTCATCACCTCATGGAGGCTCTACACGCAATGGGGACCATTTCTTCCTAAGGAGGGAGGAATGATCTAGGTGGATATTGGTGGCCACCTGCCTATTCCACCAAGACCTCCATCTATTTTCATCAATTTCCTTGTTTATACAAGCATTGACTATTTTTAGCAGTTTTGAGGTTCTAAACTTCCAGAGCAATTTTGACCCCCTGAACGACATTTTTTTGAGGTTTTCATTAGGCTCATAGTCATAGGTAGGGTCTTGGGGAAAATAATATAGCACTCAAAGATATATTTCAGATGAGGTATCATACATTCGAAACAGAGATAATATGAATGAGTTACGAGCCTGGGAAGTTGACTGCCCAACTAACCCCAACGAGGCCCACAAACTCTTGGTGTTCCATGTCCTCGGGTTAGGGTATTGGTTGTTTACGTTTTTCTCTTGTTTTTAAATAATAAAAAGGCCCTTGAGCCTCATTATAACACAATTCAGAGGCATGTAGCCACCACTTCTCTTCTCACAGATAAGCTACCATCACCCGAGCTAGTTTATTTTCATGATGTCTGTAAGCATATTTTAGTTCTTTGTTATTAATTGAATTAAGTGTTATTTTTACTACATATTTGTATTTATGGTTATATTTGTATTCTGTTGCATTAATTTTTAAGTTTGGATCAGTGGTATCAGTGGAGTTAGGAATCAAACTGGTTGAACCTTTGCAATACCAGCCTCCTAAAACTCGACGACCTCCCTTGGTGGAAGAAAAGAAAGTCGAGGGAGCAGGATATTATTTCAAAATATTTCTTGAAGAAGCCTTCAAGTTTAGAGGATTGAGCTATATCAAGGTTTCAAAGAAGGCCAACTCCTTCACGAGAGCAAGTGGTTCACTAGGGACTAGGTTTAACGTAAATTTCATCACCTCATGGAGGCTTTGCTCGTAATGGGGAACATTGCTTCCTATGGAGAGAGGACTAATCTAGGTGGATATTTCTGGCCACCTACCTATTCCACCTATACCTCTAGTTGGTTTCATGAGTTTGCTTGTTTATAGCAACATTTACTATTTTTAGCAGTTTTTCAGGTCCTAACTTCCGGAGCAGTTTTGACCCCCTAAACGACATGTTTTTGAGGTTCGCAGCATGCCCATAGCTATATGCATGGGTCTATGAAAAATATGGTAGTATGTAGATAGATCTTTCCAACAAGGTATCATATGCGCCAAAGAAAGATAATATGACCAAGTTACGACACCAGGAAGTTGGTTGTCCAACTAACTGCAACAAGGCCAACAAACTCTTAGCATTTCATCTCCTAGGGTTAGTTTTTTGGTTTTTTAGGGTTTTCTATTGTTTTTGAATAATAAAAATGCCCTCCAGTTTCATTGTAACACAATTCAGAGGCATGTAGTCGCCATATCTCTTCTCATAGATAAGCTACCATTGCCTGAGCTAGTTTATTTCCAATCTGTCTGTAAGCATATTTCAATTCTTTGTTATTAATAAAATGAAGTTTTATATCTACTGCATCTATGTATTTACGGTTATATGTGTATTATGTTGTGTTCCTATTTATGTTTGGGTCAATGGTGTTAGTGGAGTTAGGGCTCAAACTAGTTGAACCTTTGCAAGACCATCCTCGCAAAACCTAATGACCTCCCATGGCAAAAGAAAATAAATACGAGGGAGTGGGAGATACTTTCAAAATATTGCTTGATGAAGCCCTTGAGCGATAGAGGATCGAGCTATATTTAGTTGTCAAAACAGCCCAACTCCTTCACCAAGACAAGTAGTTATCGAGGGACTAGGTTTAACATAAATTTCCTCACCTCATGGAGGCTCTACACACTATGGGAACCATTTCTTACTAAGGAGGGAGGAATGATCTAGGTGGATATTGGTGGCTACCTGCCTATTCACCTAGACCTCCAATTGGTTTCATCAGTTTCCTTGTGTATAGCAGCATTTACTATTTTTAACAGCTTTTTCGGGTCTTGAACTTCTAAAGAAGTTTTGATCCCCTAAACGATTTTTTTTTTAGGTCCGCAATAGACCCTTAACTATAGGTAGGGGTGTATGGAAAACCGTGTAGTACTCGGAGAGAAATTTCCAACATGGTATCATACGTGCCAAATGGATATAATATGACCAAGTTATGACCCCAGGAAGTTGGCTACCCAACTAACCCCAACGAGGCCCACAAACGCTTGGCGCTCCATCTCCTGGGGTTAGGGTTTTGTTTGTTTAGTGTTTTCTCTTGTTGTTCAATAATAAAAAGGTCATTGGGCCTCATTGTAACATAGTTCAGAGGCATGTATCCGCCATATCTATTCTTAGAGATAAGCTACCATTGCCCAAGATAGTTTATTTCCATTCTGTCTATAATCATATTTTAGTTCTTTGTTATTAATGAAATGAAATGTTATTTCTGTTGCATATCTATATTTTGTTGAGAATTTGGTAGGTCATAGTTTAATTCAATTCTCTAATTGATAATTAATTGTGAGCTTAATTCTCTTACTTAGGCTTCTCTTTATTAAGTTATTATGTATTTCATCAATTCAATTATCAAAACACAAGAGGCACATGTTTTAGGCTCTTCAAGCCAGGGCCAAAACCCCTCCCTCTTGGAGAGGAAAACCCGTAAGTAATTCTTTTTATAGACTTTCAGTTGACAAGAAATTCCTCTTATAGAATTTCAGTTAACACAGACCCTTGACCCTTGTATGGCTCCAAGACCTTGTCACTGATCTTTTCTTGGCTCCTTATGTTGATATCCTTCTCTGCACTGTTCTACACCAGGACTAGGAAATCTCAGTTACTAGATAGACTATCCTCTGTCTCCTTTAGAGACTTCTTCCTTGCTGTAGCATATACTTTAGAGATATACCAATTATTCCTTTGATGAGATAGCCCTCTGTCTATCTATGCTTTAATCCTTTCCTAGTTCCTTCTTGTAGTCCTTGATATAGATCCAAAACTCAATGTAACAACTCCTTTTCTTCATCGTATCCTTATTCGCATTACATTCTAGAACTTTGCATTCTATTATATACTCTGTTAACCCTTAACTTGTTGCTACAATTTTGAACTGTGATATGCCATGTGTTAGACCCGAGGTAGTGACATAATGCTTCTCCTTTTATGTGTTGTGTATATATACTCTAATTGTGGTTGTCTTCCTGGAATCTGTAAAGTCTTTATGACAAAGGCATCAACGTTAATGATAGTGTCCTTTGCTGTAGCTTCTAGTATCTTGACATTACATCTTAGTTCCTTCAAATCTCAGTCTCCTATCTCACACTAAATTACAGAGCTTCTATAAAGTCTTCAGACTAATCTGAATTGTCTTTTGTCTCTGTTATGTGCAGTTTAATAGGTTCTATATAGTTGTTTCCATCTGTAATAAGCCGACTTGTCTATGAATAGCTGTGACTGATCTTTGACCTGACTTGTTCATCTGCTATAAGGCAAAATTCTTCAAGGAGTATTCCATACTTTGAGCTGTCTTGGAGGATTTTATTTGACATGGTATTGGAGGCATATAATTACATCAATGAGTGACCTTTATAAGTTTAACAACACTTCATATACATGACTCTAAATTATACATTAATGACAAGGTGACAAATCCCTAAAAGAGATCAAGAAGAAGTATTTGACCTATAATAAAAAAAATCATTGCTCATGAAACCCATGAGGCAAGATTTGAAAAAATACATTTTATTATCTTTGTCTTCTTCATTAGATATATTCATAATTACATAGTCATTATGAAGACTGAACCTAGTTACACTTTCCAACACTCCCTCTTAACTAGGGAGGTATTCATAATGGTACATGGTTACTTTCAATTTGAAGAATCTCATAAGAAGAATCAGATTGGTAATCACATATGTATAGCATCATATCAACCAACATTTTCATAGTGAAAGGCCTTGACTAACATCTCCATCTCTCAAAGAGATAATGGGCTACAATGCTGGCGAGACAAATGACTTATAGACACCATCATCATTGTCTCTCCAAGGTACATACTCCACCCGGGTGTTCAAAAAGTATGACCTTAGTGGAATATTCTTATCTTGGGTAGCTAATTTTCAAAGAATATCGGTCCACGAATACTCTTATCTTGAATTCCCTATCACATTCTCAAAGAGTATCGGATGCCAGATGATTACCCAATCCTCCATTCTGTCTTCCCAGGTGAAGACCAAGATGATGTGTCTATCCATTCTGTCCTTCAAGGCCTTCGCTAGACTTATGACGATTAGTCCTGGTCTAGTGCATGACACATGAATTAGAGAATAAAATCCATCACTTCCTTTTAGTTTAGGAAGGACATACTCATTCCTATACAAGGAATGTGTTATGAAACCATCTCCAAAAATAGAAGAAAAGAGAGATCAATGCCTTTGAAATCAACCACTTCAAGGGAGAAACCTCCAATACATTACATAAATGAACAATTCTTGGATGATTCAAATAACAAAACCTCCTTTCTATATATAGGAGTCCCTAGGGTCACAATATAATCCTAGCCGAGCTAACAATAATAATGTAAGGGCACAAAAATAACAATAATGGGGTTTATGGGGCATAATAATAACAATATGGGGGCTACAGGGGTGCAAGAATAATAATAAGGGGGCTACACTACCAATAATAAGGGGCTACACTAGTAATATAGGACCTAACATGCATCTCTCCTTCAAACAAGTGTTGTCCTCAACGCTTGATTATTTCTTGATGCTTTTGTATAAAATTCTCATCCTCCCATGTGAATCTTCTACAAGAAAGTTCTTCCACTTGCTGAGATACTCTGAGATTGATCGTACTTGTCGAGTTCTTGTTTCTGTGACAGCTTCATAACTTCTTTCAACGTGATGTTGATCTTCTTGTTGTTTCATTTGATTCTGCACGAAAGTTAGGTTATCCTTTGAGAGTTGGAGAACTTGTTGTGATGCTCAATGTGATCTTCCATTACTTCATTATCCATATTATATTTCATTTGATCCTTCAAACCATCCAAATTAGCCTTCATTTTTTCTTTTAAACCATCTATGTCATCTTTGATTTCTCTTTGTAAGATTGAAATTTGTTGCACTTGTTACCGTAATTTTGATATCTCATACTGCAATTGTTCCTCTTCATGCATCATAGTATATATTTCTGAGGGATTAATGGGTATGGAATTATTTTTTGGAGGCATTATAGAACGCAATACTGATAAAAATTCTTCGATATGCCCTTGGAATCACTTCAAACTTCTTTTTCAAACAAACGTTATGCAATTTTAAAAAACAAATACACACCTTTATATTGCTTTTGAGGAGCTCGATATTGAAACTGAATTATCTCTGTGATTTAGGATCTTAAATATTCAAAATTTGGCCATGTAGTAGCCCTCTGAATCTTATTTCAAATGCCACAGGTCTCACCTAATTTGGATACTTCAAGACAAATTTATGTCGAATCTCCCACAATGAACTAATTATGGACTGGTTCAATAGAGCGCACTTGCACAATGTGCCACGTCTCAATGTTTCTTCCTTCGGCTCTGAAATTTCTACATAGGAAACTACAGTCCATTTACTTGCGGCCACTTTTTACAGAATTCCAATCCGAAGCTCAGAGAGAGAGAGGGTTATGACAATTTTCCCAAGGTCACCTCTTTGAGATGAAATTCAGGAGCCTAAAACAACCCTAACTTCCACAGATCCTATCTCTGAAAATATTGCGAATCAAGATCTAAAATTTTTACAAGACGTTCCTCAGGATTTCAGCTTCGATCTGTAAAAATTTTAGTATCTGAACATTCATAGAAAGAAAGTTATAGCGAAAATTCCACGATGACCTATTTAGGTGAAATTCAGGAGCATGAAAAAACCCTAACTCTCACAGATCATATCTCCAAAAATATTGTGAACCAAGATATGAAATTTGTACAAGACGTTCCTCAGGATTTCAGCTTTGCTCTATAAAAATTTCCACTTCTGAACCTTCGTAGTAAAAACGTTATAGCAAAAATTCCACGATGACCTGTGTGGAGCAGTGAAACCCTAGAATCCAAAGCTCTGATACGAAATGTTATGAAACCAACTCCAAAAATAGAAGAAAAGAGAGATCAACACCTTATAAATCAACTACTTCGAGAGGGAAACCTCCAATACATTACATAAATGAACAATTCTTGGATGATACAAATGACATAACCTCCTTCTATATATAGGAGTCCATGGGGTCACAACATAATCCTGGCCAACCTAATAATAATAATGTAAGGGAACAATAATAACAATATGGGGGTTACAAGGGTACAAAAATAACAATAAGGGGGCTTAACTAATAACAATAAGGGACTACACTAGTAATATGGGGACCTAAAAAAAGGTACCTAAGCTCATTATTAGGAATTACCAAGTTTCTTCCAAGTAAGTAAATTACGACTAGGCTCCCTCTTAATCAGGGACCTGGAGAAGAAATAGTGAGACACACAACTGCTCATGAAGAATTCCTCCCTTCGATATCATTATTTTCTTTGATATTGAGGAGTCTTAAACTTTGGGATAGCTTCATAGGGCACATATCATCCATCACTTTCATCCATGAGTTGTGTCATCTATCAAAAAGTGATTCATTAGTATTTTTCATCTATTCCATCGACATGTTGTGATGCTTTCCTTCTAACCATCTTCCAAGGATATTTCATCCTTCCATATGGTTGGTAGCCTTGCATAAAATTATCTAGATATATATATACATATGAAATTTTAGATCAAAATTTACCTCGGCGATGATATTTTTCCATGAAATCTTCTTGTAGGCATCGACATCCTTTATTCAGATTGACACATATCCTAAATATATGTATTATCAAGGGTCTTGATCTTTACTGGACTTCTATCAAAGTCTACATATATTTCCAGGAGATCTCCCACTCAAGTATTCTTGGCTTCTGAATGCTATCTGCCTCTTATCATGGTTGTACTTCATGATCTATTATTTTATTTACACAGTTTTACTTCATTCCCAGGAACTTCCAGTATACAGTTCCTTGTTTGTATACAACCACCTCATATTCCATATGAGGACATATTATGTTAATTTCATCTATTATTGATAACTTGTGTATCACAAGAGATTCTCCTTTCTTTGATCATGCTTCTAAAGATATAAGTTCATTACATGCAACCATATGACATGACTTCATAGCATCCAGTGTTAGCATATAAATATATGTACCTCATCCTTTTCCTTTTGAGTCATCCTGTAGATTTTTTTCCTAGAATGAGGAATTTCATTTCCTTGACCTACTTCATTAATATGCCATCATATCCTAATCCCAAAATTCTGCAAGATAGAATTCTTGATGAAACATTTTCATTTCTTTCTAACCAGTGAATCCAAATCAGACTCCATTAGAAAATGTTAGCACCTATTTCCATATGGATTATTTAATGATGACCAGTGATCTAGATGACTCCTTCCATCAATGTTGTTATTAGTGAGTTTCCCAAGAGCCACTTCTTTCATAGCATATTTTTATTGTGGAAATCCTCCTATGACAAGTGATCCTTCCATGCTTCTATCATGATGCCATTTCTAGAGTGATGCATTAATGTATAATGCTTCCTCACATATTATTTTACAACCAACAGAAACCTCTTAAAGGGGAAGATGATCTCAATCATAATAGAGCTATTTCACTTCTTCTTTCTTAGATTTATTTGCATTAAGTTCTCCCCTTTCTTCTGTGACATGGGCTTCTTCCTTTCTCCTCTTGTCCTTTCTAGATTTAGGACAATCCCTTTTATAATTCCCAAGCTTATTGCATCCATAGCATTCTACCCTGCCCATGTTTCTTTTTCTATTATGAGGACTAAATTTACCAAATATTCCTTTCTTCCTGGACATGGCTACAAAGGCTTGATTTGCTTCACTTGGTCCTGTATCAACTTTTACTTTTAACCTAGTCTCCTCTATTTTACATAGATACCACAGGTCCTAGAATGGTGTTGCTTCTTTATTCCCATAAATACTTGAAGTGAAGTTTCCCCATCCTTACGATAGAGCATTCAACACCACTGTAGTCATTTCACTATCAGACATTACTTCTCCCAAAACCTGCAATTGGTCTCGTATTTTAGAAATCCTCATAAAGTATGAAGTGATTCCTTCTTCTATTGAAAATTTCAACTTGTATAGTTATTTTCTCAGGTATATTGCTTCTCCTGCAATACTTATGGAGAAAAACTCCACTAATTTTTTTTTCATATATTTCTTTAGCAGTTTCTAGTTTTGATACGTAGGGAATGCATGAGTACTTAATGAATTCTATGAGAATCCTCTGGGCTCTTATTTCTCCCTTCATGTACTTGGCATGAGCTGGAGCATCTTATTTTGAAGGTTGAGTTGTTGTTCCTTTGATGTATATCATGTTTTCATTTTCAATTAGATTCAAATCTGTCCTTTTCTTCCATGCAAGAAAGTTTGACGACCCAGCCAATTTGTTGCTTTCTTTGCAGAAATTCATTTTAACAGATTCAAATAAGGTTATCGAAATAATTCGGTTTGTGTAGATTGATTTCTTCCTTCTATCAGCTTCCTTGATGATGTCTTAAATAGCGTTGGATATTGCTGGATGGTGCTTGATGAGGTGTCTTCCAACAATGTCAATTAGGCTTCAATATCAAGAATATTTGATAACAAAGATTACCCCCTTAATGTGTGGATCCTTTGAATAAGATTGAAGGTCTCCTTGAGATGACTTGATGGCTTACTTGCAAACTGATTTGACTTTTAAATTTAGAATTTGAGTTTTTCTTTGATGCTTTCTAGGAAATTGATTCTTTCTCTTTTATCCTTGAGTGTCTCCTTGCCAAGTAGACCTATGTCTTCAACACCTTAGCTTTGATAACATGTTGAGAATCTGGTAGGACATAGTTTAATTCAATTATCTACTTGATAATTACTTGTGAGCTTACTTCTCTTACTTATGTCTTCTATTTATTAGCTTATTATGTCTTTCATCAAGTCAATTATCAAAACACAAGAGACACAAGTTTTAGGCTCTTTGAGCCAGGGAAAAAACCTCTCCCTCGTGGAGAGGAAAACCCGCAAGTAATTCTCCTTATAGAATTTCACTTGACAAGTACCATGACCATGACACAGACTGACCCTTGTATGCCTCCAAGACCTTGTCACTGCTCTTTTCTTGGCTCCTTATGCTAATCTCCTTTGCACCATTCTGCACTAGGACTAGGAAAGCTCGGTTCCTAGATAGACTATCCTCGACCTCCTTTAGAGACTTCTTCCTTGTTGTAGCATATAATTAAGAGATATACTAATTCTTCCTTTGATGATATAGGCCTCTGTCTATCTATGCTTCAATCCCTTCCTCGATCCTTCTTGTAGTCCTTGAGATAGATCCAAAATTGAATGTAACAAATCCTTTCCTTTATTGTATCCTTCTTCGCATTACATTCCAGAAATTCTCACTATATTATATAATGTGTTAAACCTTAACTTGTTGTTGTAATTTCGAGCTGTGATATGCCACATGTTAGACCCGAGGTAGTGACATAATGCTTCTCCTTTTCTATGTTGTGTATATATACTCTGACTATGGTTGTCTTCCTGGAATCCGTGAAGTCTTTATGACAAAGACATCAACATTAATCACAATGTCCTTTTCTATAGCTTCTAGTCTCCTCGCACTAGATCTTAGGTCCTTCAAATCTCAGTCTCCTATCTCAGAATAAATTACAAAGCTTCTCTGAATTCTTCAAATTAATCAGAACTGTCTTTTGTCTTTGTTATGTATAGTTTACTAGGGTATGTATAGTTGTTTCCATTTGTAATAAGCTGACCTGTCCATGAATAGTTGTGACTGATCTTTGAGCTGACCTATTCATCTTCTATGAGGTCAAATTCTTCAAGGAGTATTCCATACTTTGAGTTGTCTTGGAGGAGAGTATTTGACATGATCTTGGAGGCATATAAGTACATCAATGAGTGACCTTTATAAGAGTAACAACACTTCATATACATTACTATAAATTATACATTTATGACAAGATGAAAAATCTCTAAAAGACATCAAGAAGAAGTATTTGACCTAGATAATACAAAACTCCTTGCTCATGAAACCCATGAGGCAATATTTGCAAAAATAAGTTTTGTTATCTTTGTCTTCTTCATTACATAAATTCATAATTATATAGTCATTATGAAGACCAAACCTAGTTACACTTTCCAACATATTTATGGTTATATTTGTATTCTATTGCGTTCTTGTTTAAGTTTAGATCATAAATCCATGGAGGGAGAAGTGCGGTGGTAGGATTCATGAAGCCATGAGAGACTATAACTCACTCATTGGATAGATTTTTGTGTAACCTTGGGAAATACTACAACTTCATAGAATGTGGGTGAAGGGGGTGCACCACCTTGGGTTGTGTATGGTAGTTGGAGATTGGAGAACATAGATTAGAGGATTCTAGAGTTCGGTAACTTCATGTCTTACTTTTTTTGTGCTTGCTGCATAGCCATAGTGAGTCATAGGTGATCATTCACCCTAGTAGAGTCATAGCCCCCATTGCTGAGACTATTAGAATAGTGTGGTCTATGGCTTGGTAAAATTTTGGAGTTTTGAAGATAGTTGGTGATTATATAAAAAGATATTTGTGTTTCAATTTATGTTTATCTTTAAATATGATGTTATCATTATATTTTCGTACATGTTTAGTTTATTTTAGAATCATTGTTACAAATTTCATTGCATATAATAGCATCAAACATGTTTATATAGACCAATTAAGGTGATTTTAGCACTTAATGGGCCCAATTGGACCCAATAGAGTGACTAGGAGACATAATATATTTACTATCAAAGAATTGTTATGGTACAATAGGTAATTGGTGCCCTAGTATTATTTGTTACAAAATGTATTATAGGTAATAGTAGTACAACTTAAAAAACTGTTAGGAATTCATATTTGAACACATAATAATGCACCAGAGTGGTGGTTGATGTTGATATAGAGTTGTGTAAGAGAAAAATTCTATAGCTATTAGGTTGTATGGGTTGGAATTTGGAAAGTAGTGAAAATATGCAAGTTGCATATGAGGTGCTTGACTAAATTTGTCAAGGGTGTAATCCAAAAAATATGTCTAGATTCATAAATTATATCTTTATTAGCCCAATTATAGTCAAATTCAATAGAAAGTGAAGTTAGAGGAAAATATCAATAGCATTTGGGCTAAGTTGCAAAGTTGCAAAATGGGCCATGGGAGGAAAATTTCATTATTTGATGAAAATCCCAATTTCTGGGTAAGATTTGATTCAAGAAGAATTTAAAATGTTAAATCAATGATTATAGACATTAGATCATAGTTACTAAAACAAAATTGCAAAGAAAAATATGTATTATAGGAGCGAGACCTTAAAATTAAATGGTGATAGGAAAATGCTAGAAAAATAAGGTGTTAAGTGATACAATTAAAAAAAAAATTATTGAAAAATTGAAATTTTCATATAATGACATCAATAATGATGTGGGAATGACAAGTAATAGTTGATTTGGTGAACAAGTGGTGGATATGTCTCAGCATGGGGTTAATTTGGATCGAAGGGACATTCTTATTAATTGGGAACGTCAAAGCCCAAATTCAATTTAAGCCATCAAGTTGGATAAATTTCCATAGTTATATATTTCAAAGAATGAATAAGCATTATTAAGTGATTATATTTAAGCTTTAAAATTATTGTGGACATTACATCATGATCATCCTCCACCATCAAATCCTTCGAAGTAGAGTTAGTGCATTATTCAATGAGTGCCTCCAAGTCCAAAATTAATCTAGACCATTGCATCATGATAATCCTCCACCATTGGATTCCATAAAATTAAGTGACACAATTAGCTTCCAGTTCCCTTTAAACCCAATTTTAATATGTTACATTGGATCAAATAAACACCATTGATGGATATATCTAAGCAAAATTACCTCATTAACTAGTAGGCATATCTAAACTTAAATGAATCTCCATCATTAGATCATATTAGCATACCATTGAAGTTTGTTTGAGGTAATTAGTTAGGTTATGGATCAAGTATATATAGGTATAAAACTGATTGTGGACCATTGATATACACATGATTTTGATCTCCATATATTTTAGGAATACAAGTGACACACAATAGAGATAAAGGTGTGGAACAAGACCTTCCCATCACCATAACCAATAAGAGGATTCCATGCAGACTAGTGTGAGAAGCAATGGGATCCCCTATCTTATCAAAGGTTACAAAGATGCAAAGTCAACCATGGGGACCAAGTGGGCCAAAAGAGGGAGAAGGTGGTAACCAAACTAGTTGCATGTGTGCCAAGTTTCCTTGGAAAGGAATGCATGCTAATATTGTGCCAAATTGCAACTGAATGGAATATTTGTACTGGTACTTTCCATATCAATGGGGTGTTACATAATTCCATTTATATTATTATATAGTTCCATTGTTGTGAATTCAACTTGGCATAATGTTCCCTATGAATTAATATATTATGTCATACTCCCCAACATCTACTATATCAATATAAATTTATGTAATCTTACCAATGTTTTTAGACTCATAAATTCCTAGGGAATTTTTTAGGCAATGAAAAACATTCCTAGAAATTGAAAATTTTAGGGATTATAAAGCGCTCATACTTCCAACTACCTAACTTAGAAAAATATTTCCAATAATATACTACAACTGCAAAATAAAGTTAAAATAAGAAACTTATACCTAAAACAATGAAGAGGATAAATCAAGCACCAATTTAACTTCAAGAGGCATAACTTGCAACCCATGGCTCATACTGGAGAATGGAAGCAGTCAAAAAAATGATATGGGATGGTAAAACATAACCTTGTAGATAATTAAAATACAGAGAACCAAATTCTCTAAAATTAACAAAAAGATGTAGTAGTATTGGAGTAAATTGGGAAAAATAGGCCATAGCTTTCAACCAAAAACTCATTTTTGGGAAAATGAATAGTCAATAGAAATCCATTGAGGAGGACAATACATTCATCAAACCAAAATTCTAAATGGATAAATAAATCTTCTCAATATAACAAAAGAATGATATTGATAACATATAGATACTTAGATATAGGCAAAACGTAGTAGAATCAAGATGAAGATCAGGAATATGGAAGATACTTAATGGTCCTATAGCCATGAACAAGAGGTCAAGGGAATGAATGACAATATAGGTGATGATAAAATAGAGTCAAATGGACATGAAGAGGGTATATCAAAGCATTGGGAGCTAGTGGAGACCATTAGGAGTCTCAAGATGAAGCTACTTAACTAAAAGGTTGATAATGAAAGGATATTTAGAGCCCAAAAGGAGAAAAACCACCTCAATGAATAGATAGATAAGGGATTATCTTCAATGCAAGAAGAGGAGTGTGCATATTAGGTAAATGGGGATGATGCCAAAATCAAAGAATTCTAGGATTATTGGTGGGAATCAACACCACTCATCAAAAAATTTAGCTAAGACGGTTTATGTTTCCTCAATGTTTGAAAGTAACCTATGTGTATCACCATTCAAGCATCAAATAAGGATATCTAAAATGAAGAATTTGCAAGGAGAGATTCGTAAAATGAAGCCTCTTACATTTGGTGGTGACCAAAAGAAGCATGAGGAAGCTCAAGATTTGTTGGTGTGGATGCAAAAATATATTCAATTACATAATTACTCATCCAATTTGGAACAAAAAATTGCAATTTATCATTTTCTAGGAAAGTCGTCAAAGGTGGTACTAGCTAAAAAAAATTCAAGGACTTGGATGATAAGAGGATCCCATAGAGGAAATTCATGGGGTATTTCTAGAAGAAATATTTTTTTCTAAATAATAATATGACATGAAAATGTAAGAGTTTCTTGAACTCAAACTTGGGATCAAGACCATTGAAGAATATGAAATAAAATTCCCTGAATTTCTTAACGTATAATGTGGACTTCATTAAGGATGAGAAAGAAAAAATCTAGAGACCGTTGAGTCAGTTACATTCTTTTTGTAGTGATAAAATCAAATTTGATAAGCTTATGACTTTGGAGTAAGCTATCAAGAATGGTAAGTATCATTATGAGTAGAGCATGAACAAGTTATCTTTGCAAAATGATTGGGATGAAAGAAAGAAGGACATTATCGAGAAAAGGAATAAGGAATATAAACCTTAATGTTTTAAGAGTAGTTCTCAAATAAATTAGCAAACTCATCCAACCCAAAGTGAACCAAAGAAGTCAAATTAATTAGGAAAAAGACAAAAATTTCATCCCATCAGATGTTTGGATTGTGAGGGAGGCCATATATATATATATAAGGATTTACCTCACAAAATAGACAAACTAAAGACTATTCAAAACATTCATGGAGATTACATAATGGATGACATCGAAGAAACATGCCTTGAGTTTTTGCAACATCGGACAATGGGAAGGCTCATCATAAAGCTAATATGATTGATGTTGAGGGTATAATAAATAATTATTCCATTTCAATTTTAATTGATACTACAACTAGATGTAGTTATATTAATCCTAAACTTGTTGAAAGTTTTCATTTGAAAATAGTGAAGCATGGAAGGACTTGGTTGGTTCAACTAGTTATAGTGGAGAAGACAAGGATAAAGTAAGTAGTGAAAGAATGTCAAATTGACATGAATGCCATAAGCTCAAGAGTAAATTTAAAAATTATAGATTTGGGCTCATATGATTGTGTAATTGGTATGGATTGGTTAGAAAAGAACTATTATATCATGGACTACTATAATATGGCCTTCACTTGCCTTGATGGAGAGTGGAAGCAAAGAATAATGCAATAAATTTTGAGGCTAGATTCTATTATGGATATATAAGTCATGCAACTAAATAAGAGTTTTAGAAAAGGTTGCCAAATTTATGCATCCCACATGGGAGAGGTAGTCAAGGACAAGGTACCAAGCATTGAATATCCTCACGTTGATAATAGTACCACTTAAAAGGGATACTGACTTTTCTATATATTTTTTACCTATAGTTTCCCCATTACCTAACACACTATACAAGATGAGCATGCCATAGCTTAAGGAATTGAAAATGCTACTAGAAGAGATTTTAAATAAGGGGCACATATGCCCAAGTATGTAACATTGGGGTGCCCGAGTGTTTTTTGCTAAAAAAAGGATGGTACACTAAGATTTTGTATATAATTTATGTAGCTAAACAAGGTGACAATGAAGAATGAGTATCACGAGTCCAAATATAAATGACTTATTGGATCATTTGAGAGGAGCTAAGGTTTTCTCCAGGATTAATATGAGGTCTAGATAGCATCAAGCATTGAGGAGGATTTCTATAGGAAAAATTTCATAAATAGGAATGGAAATTATGAGTTTGTGGTGATTCCATTTGGATTATCCAATGCACCAGTTACCTTCATGTGTCCTATGAATGACATTTTCTAGAAAATTTTGTCATATTAATTTTGTATAACTTACTTATTTATTCAAATTTTAAAAAATAACTTTAGTAATGCTTGAGGATTGTGCCACGGTTGTTGAGAGAGAATCAAATTTATACCAAGCTAAGTAAATTATCATCTTGCCAAAGAAAAATTCAATATTCAGGTCAAATCATCTCATAAAATGAAATAAATATAGGCCTATATAAGAAAAAATCCATTAGTGAGTGGCTAGAACCAAGAAATTTCATAGTGGTTAGGTCCTTTGTGAGACCAATAGGCTAATATAGGAGACTTATTGAGGGGTTCTCAAAAATACCATACCCAATCACTTATTCGCAAGAGAAGGATGTGGAATTTGAGTGGTATCATGAATATTAAGAGGTTTTCAACATTTGGAAAACTTCTTACAAGTGCACCAATCCTAAGAATAGCTAATTCGAAGATTGTAATGTGTGCATAATGCATGTAGCAATGGGATTGGAGGTGTCCTCATCCAAAATGGGCTTGCGTATGTTATGAATTAAGGAAAATAAAGGATCAAGTGAGAAATCACATGACTCATGATTTGGAATGAGCAACCATAATTTATGACTTAAAATTTGGAGGAATTACCTCATGGAAAGGAGATTTGAATTGAGAACAAACCATAGTCATTTGAAGCATTTATTTGGGTAGAAAAAATTGAATCCTAATGAAATTAGATGGCTAGAAATTTTGTCTAAATATGACTTTGAAATCAAGCACATGAAGGGAATTAAAAAAAATAAAAATTCGTTGACGCACTCAACAAAAGGATGCATCAAATGCATGCTACAACCATAAATATTTATGTAAATGTAATTCAAAAATTATAATTCTAAAGGCTGAAATTTCATATTATAATTACATGAAAATAAAAGAGAACCTTCAAAAATGTATATTATAGCCAAAACATAAATATGATGCGCTAAAAGAAATTGGGGTCCTCGTGTCCAAAAAAACAATTTAGGTGGAAAATTCTCAAAGGTTGAAATATATAGTACTGAGTGATATGCATAATGTACATTATGTTGGACAACCAAGTCATAGGAAAATAATTTTATTTATAGAAAGTCAATATTTTTGGCAGGTATTGAAAGAGAAGTGGATATATATATTTTCAAGGTGGTGTTTAAAATACTAAAAAGTGAAGGTTGAGCATAGGAATCTAGCTAGATTGCTACAACCAATACCCATTATTGAGTGGAATTGTGAGTTTGTAACAATTTATTTTACTACCAAAATATTTAGGACAACAAGGAAGCATGATTCCATCATGGAGGTGGTGGATAAGATCACTAAATCTACTCATTTTATTGAAGTGAATTCAATACACATGGAAGAAAATATTGTTGAAATATATATGAAGAAAATTGTTAGATTCCATCTTTCAAGGTCCTTCCCCTACCCCCAAGGATCTAAGGTTGGAATTGTGTTCCATACAGATCCACGACCAATCATTCGGTGGACCTTGGATCGGAAAATTGGATCTATGGTTTCAACATTTTGAGGAAATTCTTGGAAATTGAGAATCGCGTGGCCCTAATCCGTGGTTTTAGATTCTCGACCGACATATGTAGAAAGGATCATGAGTATATCTAGGAGAAGGTGGGCAGTTCCGCTCGGGGGCCAATTTTATTTTTTAGGCTTTTAAATTGGGCTTAGGAGGGGTTTAGGTGAGTTGAGGGTGAGTTAGGAAAAAGAGAGGATGAGGTTAGATGCTCTGTGATGGTAATATTAAATTATTAAAGTAAAAGTCATTTATTTAAATTTTGAATATTACCATGAAATGACTTAGGATGTTTGAGAGTGGTTCCAACCCCATTATACTTCATATGGAAAAAATATAATTTTATATCCCACTCAAAATTTAGTAGACTTAACAGTTTTTAGGATTTCAAGATCAATGGGATTGTGGTAATACACTATATTATATAATGTATGAGGGTATGTAATTGGTATTTAATCAAGAGCACTAGGCCCTATTTGTACCCCAGTGTTGGTGGTGTTTATTGTTGAACTCCTTTGTCATGGCCTTAGAAAAAAGGTACCCTTCACTCAAGTCAAAATCATTGATTAGGCGTGTTAATATTTCTCTACCATATTATAAGGCTGGGATGAGGTTGTTTGAACAAAATTGGGCAATGTTGACTAATATCCCTAGAGAATCAAAGTAGAGGAAAACACTAGCCAAGAGGAGAAGAAAATAGATTCTAGATGATTGATGCTCAAATAATTACTCATTGATGTACAATGGATTCCATATCTATCTTGATTGATGTACAAATATGCATGTTTTCAAATCTTCTACAACTAATTTGGTATTTTGGATGTTTTTTAATATAAATGAAAAAAATATAAAAAATATGTCTATAATAGATGCTTTCGAGACTTCTCGCTTCCTAACTTTTTGGAAAATGATGCTTTTGACGCTTTGATTCCAAAAAAATTCCTCGCTTCATGCAACATTGGTTAGATTAAATGGAGTGCTTGAGGAAATCATTTCAAACAAGGATCCCGAGTTTACATAAAACTTTTGGAGAGGTTTGTTTAAAGGATTTGGCGTAAATTTGAACTTTGGTACAAAACATCACCTAGAGTCATATGGGTAGATAGAGAGGGCTAAACAAATGATTAGAGATATATTGAGGATGTATGTAATGGAATCCATAAAAATGGGAGGAATATTAGCACTTGGTGGGGTTTTCATATAACAATGGTATCAAACTGTTAGGTCCTTATATTACTAGTATAGTCCCTTATTGTTGTTAGTATAACTCCCTTATTGTTATTGTTGTACCCCTATAACCCCCATATTGTTATCATTGTTCCCTTACATTATTATTGTTAGGTCGACTAGGATTACATTGTGGCTCCATGGACTCCTATATATAGGAAGGAGGTTTTTTCATTTGTATCATCCAAGAATTTTTCATTTATGAATGTATTGGAGGTTTTTCCCCTCGAAGTGGCTTATTTCTAAGGCATTTATCTCTCTTTTCTTCTATTTTTGGAGCTGGTTTCATAACATTTGATATCAGAGCTTTGGATTCTAGGGTTTCACTGCTCCAAACAGGTCATCGTGGAATTTTCGCTATAATTTTTTTTTTTGCGAAGGTTCAGAAGCTGAAATTTGTATAGAACAAAGTAAAAATCTTGAGGAACGTCATGGAAAAATTTCAGATCTTGGTCCACAATATTTTCGGAGATATGATATGTGCAAGTCAGGGATTTTTTCAGACTCCTGAATTTAACGTAAACAGGTCATCTTGGAATTTTCTCTATAACTTTTTTTATACGAGGGTTTAGAAGCTGAAATTTTCACAGAGCGAAGCCGCAATCCTGAGGAATGTTGTGGAAACATTTCAGAGCTTGATTCACAATAATTTTGGAGATATGGTCTGTGGAATTTAGTGATTTTTCAAGCTCCCAAATTTCACCTCAAAGAGGTGACCGTGGGAAAATCATCATAACTCTCTCTTTGAGCATTAGATTGGAATTATGTAAAATGTGTCTGTAAGTACACAGAATTTAGTTTCTTCTATATCAATTTCAGAGCTGAAGGAGGAAATAGTGATACGTGGAAAGTCGTACAAGTTCGCTCTACTAAACCAGTGCATAATTAGGTCATCGTAGGGGATTGGGCATAACTTTGTCTTCAAGAATCCAAATTAGGTCAGACCTGTGGCATTCGAAAGAAGATTCAAAGGGCTACTTTAGGGCCAAATTTTAGATATTGAAGATCCAAAATCACAAAGATTATTCAGTTTCAATATCGAGCTACTCAAAATCAAGAAAAAGGTGTGTATTTTATTTTTCAAATTGCATAAATCTTGTATGAAAAATCAGTTTTAAGTGATTCCAAAGGCCTATTGAGCATAGATATCAGTATTGGGTTCTAAAATGTCTCCTAAAAAGAGTTAAACACCCATTAAGCCCTCAGAGTACTCTACTATGACTCATGAAGATGAATAATTTCAATATTATCTATCAAAATTACAAGAGCAAGTGCACCAAATTTCGCTCTCGCAAAGAGAAACAAAAAATGAAATGGATGTTTTGAAGAAAAGCGCGGAAGCTAATATGGATGGTTTGAATAAAGGTGTGGAAGCTACGATGGATGGTTTGAAGAATGGTATGGAAGAAAAAATGGATGGTATGGAAGAAAAATGGAAGGTTTGAAGGAAGGTTTGTCAAAGTTGATACAAGAAATGATTCCTAATGGGAAAAAGATAGTAGAGGAAACTCATGATGAGAAAAAAATAAATGTTAATCGTGATTTCATAAACTCTAATTTTGGATTAAAGAACCACCATATTCCAAATATGGATATGAGGAAGTTTGATGGCAAGGATCCCGTAACATGGATACTACAGATGGAGCAATATTTTGATCTCAATAATGTGAAAAACACACAAAAGGTACACATTGAAACTTTACATTTAGAACAAAATACATTTGTATGGTATTGATGGCTTTGCTCTCGTAAAAAAATTGTCACTTGGTCAATTTTTACGGAGGAAATGATAGCACATTATGAGGATACAAAGAGAAATACCTTCTTTAGCCAATTGATAAATCTCAAACAAAAGGGTTCAGTGGTGGAGCACATTGAGGACTTCCAAAAATTGAATATAAGGGAAACTAATATCCTAGAGGAACACATGATTGATGTCTTCATAGGGACTTTATAGGATAACATCCAACATGAAGTTTGTGTTTGGGAACCTGATTCATTAGAGAAGGCATTTAGGTTTGCAAGAAAAATTGAATGTAAAATTATGGCGACAAGGAAGCCTACCACTCACATCTATAAAGATGGAAGTATTGCTACTCCTAGACTTCCACAACCTACAATGTTGACACCACAACAATTGGAAGAAAAAAGAGCAAAAGGGCTTTGCTACAGTTGTGATAGAAAATACACTAAAGGTCATAAGTGTGCTGAGAAGTAATTATTTGACATAGATTGTGAGGAGGAGGAAGAAAATGAACAAGAAACTTCAAAAGAAGAGGATATACACCAGGAAGCAACCCTAGGAGAAGAAGACATGAGTCCGACCATATCATGTAATGCATTGGTAGGAATTACCACTCCTCAAACTCTCAAGATAGAAGGACATATCAAGAAGAAAAAAGTAATAGTGTTGATTGATTCGAGTAGTACCCATAATTTTATTCATTGTAAGGTAGCCAAGGAATTGAATTGTTTCCTATACCCAGTACCAGAATGTCAAGTGATGGTTGCAAATGGAGGAACTATAAATTTCTCTGGAATATGCCATAATATCAAGCTAGCCATGGGGGAATATGTATTGAATAGTCCAATGCTTTCCATCCTAATGGGAGGTTCTAAAGTTGTACTAGGAGTACAATGGTTACAATCTTTAGGGACAGTAGCTTTTAATTTTCAAGAACTTTTCTTGAAAAAATTTTCGGAAGGAAAGGAAATCGAATTACGGGGTATCGCAGGGAAGCTAGGAAAGATAATAAGCTCTAATTTCATGAAAAAGCTTTTGAAGAAATAACAACGAGGCGTAATTGCACAATTATGCTCACTAGAAGTTCCAACATCAAAATCATCTATTTCTCCAGATCTCCAAAAAGTCTTGGACAATCATTCCAAGGTGTTTGATACTCCCAAAGGACTCCCACCTATTTGTGACCATGATCATGCTATTCATTTGATTCCAGGAAGTGTTCCTCCAAACATCCGACCTTACAAATATCCTTATGTCCAAAAGAGTGAAATTAAACGTATGATTGCAGAAATGTGAGGCTGGTATAATTCAACCTAGTCAAAGTTCTTTATCTGCTACAGTAGTATTGGTGCACAAGAAGGATGGATCATGGCGCATGTGTCCGGATTATAGGGCGCTCAATAAGCTCACTATTAAAGATAAATTCCCCATTCCTATGATTGATGAATTATTGGATGAATTACATGGAGCAATTTATTTTACCAAGTTGGATCTTCGTGTAGGATATCATCAAATTAGAATGAAGACTGAAGATATTCCAAAAACAACATTTCGAACTCATGAAGGTCATTATGAATTTTTGGTCATGCATTTTGGCCTTACCAATGCACCTTCTACATTTCAAGGGTTGATGAATTCCATTTTCAAACCCTTCCTTAGAAAATTTGTGCTAGTACTTTTTGATGATATACTAATCTATAGCAGGTCTTGGAAGGATCATGTTGAACATGTTGACAGGGTGCTCAAACTATTGCAGGAGAAACAATTATATGAAAAAACATCCAAATATTTCTTTGGAGTACAAGAGGTGGAATATCTGGGTCATATTGTATCTCACGAGGGTGTTAAGGTAGACCCTAACAAAATTAAAGCCATTAAGGAATGGAAAGTCCCCACAACCATAAAGCAGTTGTGAGGATTTCTGGGGTTAACAAGGTATTATCGAAAGTTTTTTAAGAAGTATGGGAGAATAGCAGCACCTCTAACAACATTATTGAAGAAAGATGTATTTTCATGGACTCCTGAAGCAACTAAGGCCTTTGAACATCTTAAAGAGGCAATGTGCCTAGCACCGGTCTTAGCTACGCCAGACTTCACAAAAACCTTTATTGTGGAAGGTGATGCCTCAGGAAATGGAATTGGTGCAGTTTTAATGCAGGAAGGAAGACCCATTGCTTTTGAAAGTCGTCCAATCAAAGGAAAGTATTTACAGAAACCTATTTATGAGAAGGAAATGTTAGCAATACTACATGCACTAAAGAAATGGCGAACTTACCTAATGGGAAGACACTTCAAGGTAAAAACTGATCATGATAGTCTTAAACACATTTTGGAACAAAGACTATCTTTAGAAGAGCAGCAAAAATGGGTCACAAAGATGTTGGGTTATGACTTTGAAATAATCTACAAAAAAGGAAAGCTTAATGTTGTTGCAGATGCACTCTCAAGAAAGGATGAAGAGATGGAAGCATTGCTTTGTGCCATTTATATTATCCAACCAGATTGGATAATTGAAGCAAGGGATGAATGGAAGAAAGATGAAGAAGTGTGGACACTCATTCAAAAGTTTCAGCAAGATCCTAGTACATCTGATACATTTAGTTGGAAAAATGATTCCTTATGGTACAAAGATCACTTATATATTTGCAAGAATTCCCAAATAAAACAAAAGATTCTTTTGGAATTGCACACTTCTCCTTTAGGAGGACACTTAGGATTTTTAAAAACTTACCACAGGGTGAAGAAAGAATTTTTTTGGGATGGCCCTAAATCTGATATTCAAAAGTTTGTGGCGGAATGTTTGGTTTGCCAGCAGAATAAAGTGGAAAAAATTAAGACCCCGGGACTTCTACAACCTTTATCCATTCCAAGTCAACGTTGGGAGGAGATTTCAATGGATTTTATCACAGGTTTACCTAAGTCTGAAGGAAAGAGTGTCATCATGGTGGTAGTTGACAGACTTACCAAGTATGCACACTTTTGTGCATTATCTCATCCATTTAAAGCAAGTACAGTTGCTACTACATTTATGGACACAATTCAAAAGCTACATGGAAACCCAAGGGTTATTGTGAGCGACAGAGATCCCATTTTTACTGGAAATTTTTGGACGGAGTTATTTTCTTGTTTGGGTACTCAATTAGCTCATAGCTCATCTTATCATCCTCAACCTGATGGTCAAACTGAGATAGTAAATAAATGTTTGGAAGGATATCTTCGTTTTTTTGTATCTGATAAACAAACACAATGGGTCAAGTGGTTACCTCTTGCTGAATGGTGGTATAACACTTCCTTCCATACCGCAACAAAAATGACCCCATTTATGGCACTTTATGGATATCATCCACCATCCATCACATCATCTTTAAGGGAAAATTCGAAGGTTCAAGCAGTGGAAGATCACATCGAGCATCAGCAAGAAGCTCTCCAACTCTTAAAGGATAACCTGAATTTGGCACAAAATCGAATGAAACAACAGGTAGATCAACATCACAGTGAGAGAAGTTTTGATGTGGGAGACTGGGTATTTTTACAGCTATAACCATACAAACAAATGTCCCTCAAGCAAGCTAAGAAGGATAATAAATTATCACCAAAGTACTATGGTCCTTACAAGGTTTTGCAAAAGATTGGTACTATGGCATACAAATTGGAGCTTCTTGCTTCTTAGTGAGTGCATCTAGTTTTCCATGTTTCATGCTTAAAAAGGGTTATAGGGGACAAAATTCCAATTCAAACAATATTGCCAGAACTTGACAAGGAAGGAAAAACCATATTGGAACCTAAAGCAGTCTCGGAAACAAGAACTTGACAGCTTCGAAATCAATCAATTTCAGAGTATCTCATCAAATGGAAGAACTTACCCACTGAAGATTCTACATGGGAGGATGAGAATTTTATACAAAAGCACCCAGAGCTTCTCAAGCGTTGAGGACAACAATTTTTTGAAGGAGAGGAGCATGTTAGGTCATTATATTACTAGTATAGTCCCTTATTATTGTTAGTGTAACCCCCTTATTGTTATTGTTGTACCCTTGTAACCCCCATATTGTTATTATTGTGCCCTTACATTATTATTGTTAGGTCGGCTAGGATTACATTGTGGCCCCACTAGGATTACATTGTGGCCCCATGGACTCCTATATATAGAAAGGAGGTTTTGTCATTTCTATCATCCAAGAATTGTTCATTTATTAATGTATTGGAGGTTGCCCCCTCGAATTGGCTTATTTCTAAGGCGTTGATCTCTCTTTTCTTCTATTTTTTGAGCTGGTTTCATAACACAAACATATTTGAATATGAGATTATTTGGGGCCTTGCATGGTAGGAAATGCAACCTTTGGTAAGGTTATTGTTGGGGCATATTTGCTTCACGAAATAGAATAGAAAGTGGTGAAAAAAAATAAGAAATAAAGGCTTTTCAAGATATCTATAAAACTATGTATATAAGGTTATAATAAACATATAAATCAGAGTGGGTGATCATGCTTTCCTAAAAGTAAAAGCTAGGAATATTTCATTGAAATTGGGAAGCTTCTCAAAGTCAGAATCTATATTCTGTGGGCCATTTGAGATCCTAGAAAAGATTGGTCTAGTTTTAGGTTTATATTTCTAACATCCATGTATATCCATGATGTGTTTCATGTTTCTTTACATAAAATATATGTTATTTATTCTAGCCATGTAATTTACTGGAACACGATTCAGGTTGAGAATGAGGGAGAATTTTAGGCACGACTAGTATACATATTAGATAAGAAGGTAAAGGTGATCCAAGATCAAGCGACCACATCAGTAAAGGTGTAGTGGAATTAATATGGTCTAAAGGATTCTATAGGGAGCATGAACACACCATGACGAAGGACTTCCCTGATCATTTCAAGGAATTTCTATTGTACGTGTGTATATAATGCACTGGAGACAATGAATAAATAAGGGAAAGGGGAATTCGACAACCCAATGATGACCCTTGTGTATATTTGTACATAAAATGATTATGTTAGAAAGAAATGATGCGTTGGGCCTACAACCCATGTTTATATAAGAATCTTAGGGACTATGTTCCCATGTGTATATAAGTGTTTTTGGGCTTGCATTCCTATTTTTTATATGTTTTTAGGCTAGAGTGCCTATGCGATTTTAGGCTACTCATCCTATGTGCTAAAAGGTCAATGATGTTAACTATTTAACTATATGTAATCACACTCGTATTAATAAAAATACACCATTGATATACATTGAGTTACACAAGAGAGATGGAGAGATAAGACTTTGTTAGAGTCATATATTATAGAGATCTTAGTCATGTTAGTCTTTCTATTTATCTGAGGTCAATTTGTAAATATGAGTCGTGATGTTCTGACTATTATGGTTGAAAGAGTTGGATTCAGTGTCATGTAAAGAATGTCTATTTGCCAAAGTCCAAAGTGTAATGTCATAAATTATCATAATTAAAGGGATAATCATAAGGAGTCATTGGTCACCATGAAAGATTAATAAAGAGTCATGTCATGAAAAAATTGGTCATCATGAGTTAGTTAGATAGGTCTAGAGGTCAAGTTACATTAAGAAATCATGAAAAATCTTGTGCTGCCATGCTTTGTCATCATGGGCACATATTTGGTGGTATTTTGAGTCAGTTTACATGTCAAATTAGGATTGGTCATGACATCATCAAGAGGACAACGGTCAAAAGGATAGTCATGGCTTTTTCCAAGTGCTGCGCTTTTAGTTTTTCAACTTTAAATCGTCATTTTCGCCATCAATTCCACTCAGGCCTCTTTGAGAGCTTATTTGTATGGTTGCATTCATTCATGATAATTTGGTTCCTTTTTATTCTCATCAGAAGCTTGTGGTGTGGTCATGCTAAGTTGTTACGTGAAGGAGGCCAGGGCGTTGCATTTCCACACAATGTTGTGATTCTCTCATCCCGGTGGTCAATTCTCTCTCAAAGGTGCAAAATCAAGATTATTTATGTTCCTTGGTTTTGAATAAATACCCAATTTCATGCATGAGCTTGCCAAAAAGTGATAGAAAGCCTGAAAATAATTTTTTTTTACCATTTTTGTGTTTTCTGCCTATCGTTGCGTTTTTTCGCATTTTGCTCCATTTTCTCCTAATCAATGTGTTTCCCCACAATGTCCTTCTTTTGCATTTTTTGTTTCCAAGTCTGCATTTTTCTCTGTGGAGCCTCCATATGCAAGGTGTGCCATGTTTTTTAGCTAAATTGAAGCTCCTTATCATAGTTTTGTGTGTTGTAGAAGTATTTGAAACCCATTTCCTCGTGCACTGTGCTTCTGGTGCTGCGTCTATCCCTTTGAATTTTCTGCCACCAGTATCAAACATTTGCAAACTTTTTTAGGGTTTTATGAAGAACGTTTGTGTTGATTAGTCTTTTATGTAGAGTTTCCTTCGTAATTATCGTCATAATTTTAATTTGGAGAGCCCTTGTCATTACTCTGACACTAGTTGCAGAAAAAAAGTTTTCCTTAAACCCTAGACTATTCACTGCTGCAAAAAAACATCATGTCAACTCTAGAGGAAAGAAAGCACAAGGAAGGTGCTATTTTCTAGTTTAAACCACAAGATATCACATTTATTAATGCATACGTAGTCATCAAAATGGATTTTGAGTAGGTGGGGTGTATGAGATTTTGTGAAAAGATTCAAGGGTACAATATACAATTGACTAAATAATTTTGCAATAACTTTGATGGATTTGAGGCTAAGATTGGAACACTTACCTTTCCAATCACACAGATCACAATATAAGCTGCAAAAAATATTCCCCTTCAGGGAGAACAATGGTTCAACGGCATGCCCCTTGATATCACCCATTACAAATATTTTTTGAAACCTGAATATAGAGACAAGGAGTATGGTTTTTTTGTTCCTAAAGAGTATTTATTGTAAAATCACAACAAGATTTTTCAAGCTATTCAAAGGTATTTAACATGTGAGGGAAGGTTTAGAATAGTTTATCAATACCACTTTAGACTCTTAATGCATTTCACTGGAAAAAGCTCCTTAAATTTACCATTTTACATATTTAGGAGTCTCTGTAAGATGGCAGATAAAGTACAAGGAAAAAAACGTCAATTGGAACCTAGCCTGTTCCATTTTTCCTTAACTAAGTTGTTGGTTTTGGAGGAGCTAAGAAAAAAAAAACTATCATGGCAGTCATTTGTTGATTCTTCAAAACTAGTGGATGATGTGCCAATTAGTCTCTTGAGCAAGAAGGATACACCCTCATTAGTGGTAAAGGACATTAAATCACTAGATGGAAGATGAGTGAAGAGGCCCTCAGCCACAGTGCAGTCTATTGGAAAGAAGAAAGGCAAGAAACTGCAACTTTCTCCAGAGGTGGTGGCTACCCCTAAGAAACCTCTCACTAGGTGTGCTGCCAAAAAACTTCCCTTGGAGAAGACGTTTGAGACCGTGGAGACCATATCAAGATTGAGGTGATTAACAATAAATTTAGGGACATTTCAGAATTGCAATAGCAATTGAAGAAGGCCTATTTCATGATTGCATAGTTTCAACAAGAAAATAGGCAACTAAAGAAGGCTATTCTAGAAAAAACAACACAACCTAGTGAAGATGTGCTTACGGTTAAAGCTAAACTAGTTGTTGTCAAGTCCAAGGGAAAAGAGAAAGTAATCAAAGAAGATGTTAAGACGGTAGAAATACCAACAACTAGGATTACAATATCCTCATCTAAGAAGTTACAAATGCAAGAAGAGAATATTCTGCAAGAGGGGAAGGTAGAGGTAGATGAGGAGAAGATAGGGTAACATGAGGGGAAGAACACTTTTAATAGGTTGAGAAGGCAACTAAAGGAGGATCACATAGATATATTTGAACTCAAGCAACAAGATGAAAGGATGAGGAAGAAATGGAGTGATCTTATGGACATTTATTAACCAGCCATGGATGATGCCAAATACATGTTGTGTAGATCCCTTCTACTTCACACGAACATGAAGAATGTATGTTGGAAGAATAGGAAAGAAATAAGAGCCACTAAACAACAGTAAATGAATTGTAGGAGAAAGATAGGGACATATTAGACCTATTGGCTGAGGTAGCCAAAATTTGAATAATGGAAGGGGTAAAGTAGCACAATTTGGTTTTTTGACTCTTGCCTAAAGTATGCTTGTTTATAGGTTTGAAGTTCCAGGTGATATTGTTTTGCATAAAATTCCTCTAGAAAATACATCTAGTTAGAACTTTGAAGCTATTTTAAAGAAGCATCTTTTACATAATTTTGTGCCCTAGCTAGCATTGGGGCTTTTGGCTATGGAGATGCATGTTTGGTATTTTGATGAAGAAAGGCTTGTAGGAATTATGTGATATCATATTTGTAGTGTCAACATCCTCATCAGTGCATGCCTCTTGTCTAAAAACATCATTATCCACTCAAATTATGCAAAAAGAGGCAGTGATGCGCTTCTAAAACTCACACTGTGTTTTTGGCTACATAAGGGTTTGCTGAAGTTTGAGGTTTTGTACGGTAAGGGAAAGTTTCCAAAGGGGAAAATGTTCATATGAAAGATTTTTTACATGTGATGGAGGCTTCAATCAACTCAATAGGAAACCAAAGACATCATAACCATTACACGCTACTTTTTTGCATTGTGTTTCTACATTTCTAGAGATTTAGGAGTTTGTGCAGCGCTGGTGCTGCACTTCCAGACGAACTTTCTTTTGAGCGAGTTATCACAGTTAAAACTTGATGTAATTTTTTTTAATGGTTAATGTAGTAATTGTAATAAAGTATTTATATATTCATAAGCTCAATTTGGAGCTAATAAATTAATGTAAAATCCTTATAAAAGAATTTAGTTATACAATCCCTAGTCTTTAGCAGTCAGTTCCATTTTAAATGCAGAAGTTAGAAACAATATTCCTAATGATGAATTCGACCCCTAGAGGTTGGGACTGGCTCTTTCGATTCTATTTCATGATGTGCATGTAGTGAAAAAAGGTTGGTCGGTGTGAAGACTCAAGGCTTCTATCTTGTATTTGGTATCAATTTCTCAAGTGAATAAAAGAAGACATAATGAGTTTGGCAGGGATTCTTGTGTTAGACCTTTTTTGGTATGTTTTCCTTTGTGTTATAAGTTATATTATGGTTTCCATGGTTTAAAAATATGTCTTCATGCTTTAGCTTAAGAGTAAATATTGCAAAATTCACCGTTGTGCTCTGTTTTATAAAAGTTGAAAATTTTATGTATCTTTTCCTCTTAATGGAAATTCAAATTCATCTATGACTTGATGCTCGGATTGTCATCCTCATCATTCTATACTCACCCTCCCTACAACGAAATCAAGTTGTATTATTAGAAAAACTTCTTATCTTTCCCCTGCATAAATCACCTTCACTATCATTATTCACTTGAAATCATTAGCTGAAATTAGTTTTATGTTGAGTGGTTTTTCTTCTCTTACCTGCCTTCAAGCCAGTAAATCAAATATGTTCTTATGATCCTCATAACGAACCTAAGATAAAATATACTTCAGTCATCAGGTTGAATGAAAAAAACTCTAGTGAGAGAGCCCTCTCCAAGGTTAGAAGGGTTGGATCCTAGCCTAAAAGTGGTATGAGGTTACCTTTGTAATCCTTTCTCAACCTAAAGGTAATTACAAAGTGCTAACATTTCTGGCGTCATTGCAGGGGAACAAAGGCTAAATTTTCCCTGGACAAACTTCTGTTTTGAAAGCTTAATTATAACTCCTGTGGGTGAAAATGAGTTAGGTATAAGTGAGGCTGAAATATTCGCCAAAAAGTTGTGTTTAGTCCAAAATGTAATTATATTTGGTTGGAAAATCTGGCTTCTAGAAAGATCCATACAAGATCACATCCAGATCCTGATCCCCCTGAAGTTTTAAGTGATCCCGAGAAATTTCTTAGAAAGAAGAGGTTTGAAGAAGGTGAAGCAAGTAATATCCATCTAAAGAGATCTTACACCCTTCCTGAGAGTATTGTAACAGTTGAAGATATTTACTTTGATCTTCCATTTGAGAAAAACCTTTTCAGATCCAAATATGAATTTTTTTTGTCTTACATAGTCATTGATGAGTCTAAATTAAAACCATATATCACTGTTGGAGGATTAATCCATCTTGCAGACAAGACCGATCTCCCTAGTACTAAAATTATCTAGCAACAAACAACCAAACATACTAATCTTTCTCTAAGCATGTAAGGTTTACAAAAAGCTCTATAGAGGTGTTAAGACTTACTGTTTATCCAGTGCTTGTTTGAAGTCGTTGTTGTCCCTCCGCGCTTGAAGGAGTTTTCCTCGTAAACCTGCAGTCACAAACAAGAAAAGTATTACATAGCACCTGTATAGAAATCATCATAAACCATGATTATCATAGTGATCAAGGAATCTATGAAATAAACCATTGATTGAAATCTTATTGAGAAAAATGTGTATATTTGTATTAATTTCAAAAGAATAAAATCATTACAACCTGAGCCTTGATGTTTCACAGGACTTTCCGGGGTCCAAAGCAGGAGTCTCCTTTACTTTGATAAGCTCTGCACCCTTCCAACCAAGACAAATAGAGGTATGCAATCTCTCCTCACAAAATTCTTAGTTAACTGAGTCTAAATCTCAACAACACTCAAATTCAAATATTCTAAAAGCTTGAACTCCCTTTGAGGCTACCCAATGCCTCTTTTTATAGTGGAAAAGAGAAGGTTTTCTGTTCCAAGTATGAAGGGATAGAATCCTCCTTCAAAGGGATAAGCTCCTCACATCAAGGGCTTAGCTCCATAAGGTAAGGGATTCATGCACCTCACAAGAGCGGTTCTGCCACCGCAAAATCCATTCTAGAAGCTTCCAGAATTCACTTTTATTGAGATTTTTAGGATTTACTTGCGCCTTTTTAATCTTACAGGGGTCCACACCTATAACAAAGATAAAGTGCATTCAGGAACACAGGAAAGCTGAACATTGGGTGCGAGACCGCAGGCAAGATAGCCAGAAAGTGCGACACCAAAGTTTAGGAGACTTTTAGGAATTTTTTCTGATTTTCAAGGCTTGACATGAGGAGCTGATATGTTAGACTTGCAAAAGGGAGAAGTATGAGTAATAATGAGCTCATACGCACAGCAGAATGTCAGGATGACAATTTTTAGTGTAACAATCACATCACAGAAAATTTGAGTTTCAATTTTTGATAGAGATATTTTGCAGCAATTTCATAAGCTGAGCACTTGATTAATCATCTGCAAGAGGTTGCTGAGAAGTCACCTATTTTTCCACAAATTGTCCCTACACTTTCGGCTCCTCCAATTACATTTCCTTTGAGCCCTCCATACTATCATGCTATGATTGTATCAATTGTTTATACTCCTCCATTCATAACAACCCAACAGATTTCAGTTTCACCCAAGGGCGAACCTCATGTTGGGAGTTATCCTTTAAATTCCCTATGAAGACAACAATCATATGATCCTCTAGAATATCAATTACCTTGATATTCATTATTTTTTAAGTACTCAATGTGCTCTCCAACTAAACACTTTTGTTTGAGATTTATCATTTGGCTAAATAATGTATTTCTCTTTGTATCCTAATAATGTGCTATCAATTCCTCTGTAAATATTATCCAAGTGACAAGTGCTTTACGAGAACAAAAATATTTATACCGTACACATTATGTGTGTATTGAACATCATGTAGATCAAAGAACTACTCCATTTGTATTATCCATTTACCAGATCCTTGCCATCAAACTTCCTCATGTTGATATTTGGAATATGGTTAGTCTTCAACCAAAAGTTAGATTCTCTAAAATCATGATTCGCATTCATTTTATTCTCATCATGAGTTTCATGGAATAACTTATCACCATCAGGAATCATTTCTTGTAGCAACATTTTCAAACCTTCCATTTCTAATTTTAAAGCATCCTTCAAACCTTCCATGTCTACTTTTAAACCATCCATATTAACATTCATCATCACTTCCAATTAATTTTTGGTTTCTCTTTGTGAGAGTGAAAGTTGCTTCACTTGGTCCTGTGATTTTGATACATTATGTTTCATTTCTTCTTCTTCATGTGTCATAGTAGAGCTTTCTGAGGGCTTGATGGGTGTAAAAAAAATTTTGTTTTGGAGGAAATTTGGAATCAATTCCCCAATGGAAATAATAGTTCCCTAGTGGAGTCACCAATTTTTTTTTCATACAAATCATTTTTGTGGACAAAACCAATCTCCCTATATCCGATACCCAGATCTAGAAAAAAACAAGGCATGAATACATAACTTTCCCTAAGTCTATTGCAATCAAATTATAAATGAAAATAGGAAAAAAATTAATAAAAAAGGAATGAGCTCATCTTGCTCTTGTTTTCATCTATAATTTGATTGAAATAGACTTAGGGAAATCTATGTATTCTTGTCTTGCTTTGTTCTTGATCTGGCTATCACGTCTAGGTATATTAGTCTTGTCTACAAGGATGATTTGTATCACAACAATTATTGCTTGAATAAAACGAGAAAGTGTTGTTCAACCACATGAATGGAGGAATCAGGGAACAAGAGGCACATAATGCCTCAAATTCTCTCTCAACTTACATTACTCAACTTAAGGTTTATTTGAGCCACGAGAAATATTGTAATGTGGTAAAATTGCAGATGAAACAAATTTGCACTGAGTGCATAGATAACATGATTCAATTCTACTATCCTCCTCTTTGGTTTGTCCATAGAATCATCTCAACCAAACTCCCTTTTAGAAAAATAATTATCAGGTGTATCTTGAATTTGGGAACAACATCGGGTGAGATTTGAAAAACAACAATAGTGAAGTTCTGTAGGTTTTAGTGGGATAATGCAAGCCATCATTATTTCTCCTGAGAGCTAAACATATTTTATCCTTACATCCTTTTCTTACTATAACGGATGAAATAAAAATGTGCATGTTACATTAGTGGCAAACAAGTTTAATGATTTTATGGGTTGTGGTTGTTTCAACATGAACACATGTGTTTTCATTGTTTTACTCAAGCCATTGTGAGTAAGGCCCATTTTTAGAAGTTCACTTGGTGTAGGTCTCACTCTTACTCTGAGAGGGAGGAGCGAGGGTTGTCCTTGTTGTCCATTAAATAAGTAATGCAAATACCCTATTTTACTAAATGAGCATGAAACATCCAAGTTGAGGCTAACATGAATATAAATAAATCCATTCAAGCAAAGATCCAATATTGATATACTGGCTAGGACCATATCCTCAATATTAATGGAATCGTTGAAGCATGAAGAGTGAAATGGAATGGAAAGGCATGGTTGCATTAAAGGAAGGTTCAACTAATATATTTAGTGACTGTTATCTTCCTCAACCAACGCACTTGACAACGTGAGAGGAAGGTTGTTTGTGCCCCACCCATAGCCTTCTTATTGGTTTTGAAATCTCTTTCTTGTTGGATTTTAAGGATTTTCAAAATAGTCTTGAGAAATATATAAACCCCCAAAGGAGCACTATAAATAGGTAGAGAAATACCTCAAGGCATAGTAAATGCTAGAATATCCATTTGGCAAAGTGTTTTATATAGAAGAGTCATACTGTGGGTGTTTACCAAGCTCCCTTTTTTTTCACCTCGTATCATAGGTGTCAAAACTTACAGTCACAGTATGGCCCCAAAATGTAAGATTTCACTTAGCGCCAAGAAATTAGGTTAAGTTTATTTTGACCTCGTGGACCCCCAAATAAGCGATGTAAAATGGATTGGTGACGTTAAGGACCAAAAAATAGGCATGCTAACCAACTATGGGTTAGGTTTTGAATCAACCAATCCCCTGATGGGCAAATATTTCGGAAATGGAATCTTGTTATGATGGTGAATCTAATTTTTACGACACCGTATCATGCATGCATTTGATCAACAATTAAATAAGGAATATCTCATTGAATTCCTTTCCAAATGAGTTAATAAATGATAAATTGGGTTTAGGAAAGAAATGTGAAAGGGCATTCAAACAGATAAACAATTTTTTGAATAATTGACCACACTCCATCTAAAGCAGCCATAATAAACTACTTGATAACTTAATAGAGCAAAAATTGCATCTCATTTAGGAAGCAACTTGTTTGTTACCTTGAAGCAATAGGGGTGGAGGGATAGAAACACCTATCTCTACTTTCCCAGTCAATTCATAATTACATGCATAAATTCTCTTGTGAGAGAAAAATTTGAGACTTAAATATTTCAAACGACTTACCCATATACAACCTTCTATTGGGCATAAAAACCAACCCTACTAAGTCAAGTTGTTGGTTGGATTCTTCCCATTAATGTCACAAATCACTTTTTCACTCAATTATTTCAAAGTATTATGATTATTTTTTCCATTAAGGAGCTTTAGTATGGAATGCCCATGACTTGGGGGGAGACAATGATGCAATAAATCTAACGAAGGATATTGATTATCAGATCAAAACCCAAATGGAAATTCCAAAGAAAAGAAGGAAAGGTGTTTCTCTTGCTTATTTATCTCTCTTTCCTTGATCTTGAGTGTAAATCGTTTAGTTTAAAAAATAACTAATGATCAAGAAGCAAGATGAATTATCTAATTGTATTTATATCTGACCTCTAGCATTGGTGTTTGCATTGATTAATATGCTTCATCCTAACGAATAGCATGGTTCACAAGAAACATATCCATTGAACTAGTATATATATAACCATCCTATATCCATTTCAAATTTGAATCTACCAAGCTTTGAAAGGGATAAGTCTAGAGTTAAAATAAATCTAATGTGGCACTCTTGTATTTCATAGTAGATTTCCTCAAGCCTTTAAATAAGCTTCATCCTAATTTGTCAACCTGAAGACCAAAACCCATTAGGTATCATTTTATTTTTATTTAACCCAATCAAAATATTTATGTTTAAATTACAACATGTTTAATCATTCATGAAATGCAAACAACAACTTTTAGGGCTTCTTGACATGCACTTCATGGCATGGTAACGTATGCGGGTCGAGTAAAGGCATTGAAATATATAAGATTAGCCAGTGATAGTCTGGGAAGCTTACATGCACCATATAAACACAACATTCTACTCAACTTTACTTTATCCACTCGAAGTGAGTGCTAAGGTTCATGGAAGGGTTCAAAATTGAACATGCCACTACCCTTCAAGAGGGGTTTAGCATGTCCTAAAAGTGTGAAGCAAAAATTATGCATAAAAAAATGCTAATTTTTATTTATACTTTTTTTATATATATAAATAATATAACAAAATTCTTGGTGAAGGGTTGATGGATCAATTGTTAAATATCCCATGGTTGCCTTGTTCTTATTTCTAAAATTGTTTTAGCAATGTATAGACTCCATAGTACTCCTTTAAGTAAATACCAAAGTTTCACCATATTATTTATGCAATCGGTTACAAAATGTTATCGTGATTGTAAAAGGGATTTAATTCAATGAACTAGTGGCACTCACACATTCTTTCATACAAAGGTGTGGGACAAAATATGGCTTAGAAAATCGGTGTGTGATAACTGATATTTAATGGGAGGAGGAGGGAGGATGACAATATAGTAATGTGTGAGGTGATGAGGTGATGAACCGATGGGCACAATTGTAGGAAATTCAAGACCACATTTACATTTGGTGGTATTGGCATAACAAAGTTACTACTGAGATTATCCTTTTCCTCCAGGGAAAATTTTAGGGGCTAATATTCACAGGTGGGCTAATTTTCTATGTTTTTTCCAAAAAAAATATTCGCTAATTTCCTTTTTTTCTATACATGATTCACCCATATTTTATTGTATAACATTATTTTACCCTAAAAGTCGCCAAAATTTTATATAGGCTAATATAAAATCATTAGAAATCTATATATTTTTACAAAAATATTGCCAAACATTTTATAATTTGCATATTAGGGACTAGTAAGATTCGCCAAGGTTTCTAAACTTAAAGACAAGCTTCCATCTTTAAAATTTTCCTTGTTTTCCTCTAGCCTATGTGACAACCAAATCTATAATGACTTAGATAGGTTGGCCTGGAAAACTATTCTACCATGTGTATATATGGGAAAAATAATAATAGATATCTACAAGAGTCGATTCTGCGAAGCCTCGTGACCATGTGTGTTCAACAATATTCAATCTAATGACGCTGTGAGATTATATTTTTTGGGTACAAATGGATCTATGCCCATTCATGAAGATTTTTGTTGGGTGTTTGGCATTGAGAATCCCTATGGCCTTCAAACCCACCAGAGTAGGCATTCATTCTTCAATATTTCCTTGTTTTTGCAATATTAAATTCGATAAATTCTCGATCCAAATAACAGTGGTTCCTCTCTTTTCTATTGAAGCTCCTTCCCTTGATGTCCAGAACTTGCTGGTGAGGTTTCATCTAGAGAATTTCGAGTTGGTGAAGCTTTCCAATAATTCTTGTCTTGGGGTTTCAAATCCGCAACTAGAGATTATGGTTTACATAGGCCACCAGGGTTCAAACCGCAATATGAACTTCAGAAAAGTGTTGGCTAAGTTTTTCGTTCCTCTATACCCAGAGGGAGCCCATGAGAAGCTGGTCGTGTTCCACATTGGGTAGGTGTCTATTAGGAAAAAATCGATTGGAGATTCAAAAGTGGTTCCTCAACTTCATTGGAACGTCTGGGCAGATCTTGACTCGAGGTTCGTTTGCCACTTTGATAGTGACCCCAAGTGCATTCTACAGGTCTTGCGGATTCAGGGCAATATTCGTCAACCAATTTTCAACTGCATGTTTAGTCACAACAGGAATTCTTGATCATGGTTGGTGCTTTGACTCTTATTTCTCACTTCATTTATTCATTTGGATATTTTTTTTTTATAATTAAAATAAACCCTAAGAAACTACAACCTCGCACTAGAACTCGATATCATCCCTTTGAAACTCATGTCATCCAATTAGGATAGACAATTCCACTAATGGAACCCTACTCGACGATTCACTTTGATTTCACTTTGTCGACTTCACAAATGAAATCAAAATCAACGAATTACTTGCACCATATTTCCATTGAAATCTATTCCATACACTGGGATAGACCATAGATAGAATGGACCATTGTGGATGGATTAACACAGTAGACCTCAACCTCAGTGGTGGATCACTATCCACCTGAAAAGAGAATCAAAATCGACATGTTCAGATTTCCCTTTAAAAGTCATGGCATCCAGGTGGTGCCTACGACATATAGTGGAAATCTTGATTGATGGCCTAACACTCCATAAAAATATTAATGAAAAAGTAATCTATTGTCATTGGTCTTTATTTTACTTTCCATCTACTTGGAAAATATTAGTTCAATTCAATTTACAGTCTAACTATGTTCTCTTTTATTCCTAGATTTTTTGTAGATCTTTTCTTGTTGCTCTAAATTATAGATCAACAGAGCTGTTGCAAATTATCATGATGTTAAATAGAGAAATGTAGGATTCTGATAAATGGAAGCCTTCTATTTCAAAATGCAAAAGTCTGATGATTGAAATATTTTATTTATTCTATTTGGATATTAAATGCACAGAGTCTTGTATAATTTGAGTTATTAAAACTATATAATTTAAGATACATTTTGGCTTTCCATCAAAGGGAGACTCATTTTGATAAGGTCTCTTTTAGAGTCTATTTTGGTCTATTGGATGCATTTATATGTGATTCTGATGGAAATCATACATAAGATAGACACTATTCTCGCTATATTTTTGTGTTCTGGTACCAATCTTGCAAGGAAAATACATTTGGTGCACTAGCCACTCATTTCCAAATTTGTTGATGAGGTGGGTTGCGGGATCATGGATACACTCTCCTTCAATAGGGCACTAATATGCAAGAGTATTTGGATAGGACTGACTACTAGGAGCATCTGGTCACAAATCATTAGAGGCAAGTACTTGGATTATAAAGATTTTGATATGTGGATCAAAGATGGTGTGAGAAATAATAAAAATTCCTCCTTCATTTGGCGTAGTATGATGCAGAACATACATTGGATGTTTAGGGGCCTTTGTTGGGAGGTTGGAAATGGCACACAAGTTGAAGTTGGTTTGGATGTCATCCAAAGCACACAAGGAAATCACACAATGTATATTCCACTTCTTCGACATCTCCACGGTAGAGGTATTTTCATCTTCTCACTTATCGCTACTTTTCATGATATTCCTAATATTTTTTAGTCCTGAATTAGGGCAGAAGATATAAGAATAACTGGTATCCTGGCTACATAATCATATCAATACATTTTATAGACTAATGTTTCATGGATTTCTATTTCAGATCAGATAGACATGATGAACTGGGTTCGACAAACACATAAGGGTCAGATCGTAGTAAGCGAGCTATACAATCATATTTCCAAATCACTACCTACTATTGACGAACACATTTGGTTTCAAAATTCTTGGACTTGGGAGATACCATAGAAACTCAAATTTTTTGGTTGGTTGTCCCTACACAACAAAATTCTAACCTAGGAGAATCTTTCACGTAGAGGTTTTATTGGTCCAAGCATATGTCCCCTTTGTATGCAGAACATAGAGGATGTTCTCCATATATTTTTGAGTTGCTCTTTTTCTACTGAGGTTTGGACTTTAGTCCTACACACCCTAGATATTGATGCAGTTCGGCTCATTGGAGGCATGCTTTAGGCATTGGTTTCAGACCCAAATGATTTATGTAATTTACCTTTCTACATTATCTAGGAATTTGGAGATGTAGGAATAGAAGGATCTTTGAACAATCAGAGGTATATGTGAGGAAAACTATATTGGGGATTGTGGCTTATTACTTAGAAATTGGGCCTAAGAAAAAACAACAAAAAATGAGAAGGGTAAAAAACTGGGATGTGTGGAATAAATTTCTAGTTTGTTTTTTTTTTTTTTTTTATGGAATCTACATTAACAGTCAATGCAGTTGCATTGCTTTCATCGTCATCGAGCCCGACAACTATTATCATTTCCGGTGGCAGGGAAGTAGGGGCACCAACAATAGGAAAAAAATCATAGCAGTATGGGGTGTCGCCATCTGTGCAAAATGGATCGATATCAATGATCTATAGGTTTTCAGGGATTCTAAAGTCATCATTAACTCGGTGAAATGACACTCACAGTTTCATCCTCCTTTGCTATCAATCTGGATGAATCACATTCGTGCAGTGGAGAGATCCTTCCAGCACATCACCTACATGCACGTATATAGGGAGTAGAACCATGTAGCGGATATGCTATCAAAAAGAGGAGTTGATAAAGATCCAGGTGTCATCTATTGTGTTGCTTTTAATCATGATATTAGGACTATTGTAGGTAGTATAAATATTCTTTTGAAGCTTTTACATACATTTTTTAAACCTTGAGATATTGCCTATAATTAGATTTCTTTTTGTGATGTAGGACAAGAAGAATTTGGTAGTTTATATAGTTTGAATTATGTAATTTTTTGTGCAACACGGGTCACACAAATCTAGCTACAGAGCATAAACACAACCGAAAAAGAAATATGTATTTTGTACACTCTTTTTACTATATAAAAGGATTTTGTACTCTCTTTTTACTATATAAAAGGTAACTTTTTTTTTCTACTGAAAAGGAGAAGAAGAAGAAGAAGAAGAAAAGAAAGAAAAGAAAAAAGAACATGATAGTTAAAAACACTCAAGTACACCTTTGATTTAGAGATGTACTATTTCATTTTGAAAATAATTAATACAATTGATAAAGTTTGTTATTATGTGAATGTGCATTATTTGACTATATTATGTCGTCATAATGTGATATTTTCTCCTTTATCTAGTTTTGGGAATTTAATTTATTTAATAGAAATAAATTTGATTGAAAATAAAATGGAGAAATAATATATTATTTTCAATTAAAATGTTTTTTTTTCTAAATCTTGTTTTTTTTCTAAGTTTTTCATTATGAAAAAATGCATAAATATATAAAATTAAGATTGGCCCTTCAAATTTGATCACTGCTTCACGAAATTCGTCCAAGTAGTACAGAATAATAATAAGAATGGCAGATAGAGAAAACAAATTCATTTACTTTATTGGTCCATGGTTGTTGATCATGAAGAAGGTAGTGCAGATCGAGAATGCTCCTCCTCGGTGGATAGTGCAGATCGAGAATGCTTCTCCCTTGGTCCAGCTGGGACCCTTCTTGGACTTTTATATATACGTGCATGTCGATGTAAGGTGAGTTAACTTCTCTTGGCTATCCAATCTTATACACCCGGGGCATTGAGGTAAGTCTTCTCTATGGCCCACTAACTCATACGACTCCTAAGATTCTGGGTTTCAAGGTTTAGAGTTATGATGCATTAAATTGTCATTAAATCTTTCTCATTTATTTTTTATTTTTGGAATGCATTGGAATGCAGAATTTATTTAAAAATATATACCAAGCAGGAAGGGTTGGGAGTAGGACGCCACGTGGTGGATGATCTCTGCAAAGCTCTCAAGGATGAAGTTAAGGCATGTTGGTGGTGGTCCTTCACATAACCGATCATCAATGCGTATGCAGGAAGCCGTCAATCATAATCAAAAGCTGTCAGACGTATTTTGGAAGGTGTGCTGGCAGCGGAAAGGTAGTTATCATAAACCAAGTCTCTTGTTTAGAAGGAGTAGAGTTACAGAGCAACGTCTTGTGTTTAGAAAGAGTATTGTTACAAAGCAGCGTAACCCTGTCTAGTCTGCGTTGGAGAATTTGTAGGAGCAAGATAGTTGGCAGCATCGGAGGAGGCTTATTTTGTATGTAATGGTTCTATTGACCTTCATATTCCAATTCGACTTTCCTTTCCCCATTCTGCAAAACAAAAAAGAATGTCATCCCTGTGTCTCTGTTCAATTTGTTGTTTCTTTGGATTCGAATTGGCCCCAATTCATGTCGATTTGTTTCTCTGGATGCTATAGAAAAACTGAGGTTGTTAGTCATAAGATTGAGCCTCGTTTCCGCAGTCCTCCATATTTTAATCATCGAAATTTTTGTAGTAGTATGCTCTTTGACAGTATCTCTTCGTATTTTACTTTCGGCCTCATTATAAACCCGACACTGGTTCCTAACTCCTTTAATCTTTGGTTGAGGTTCAATAGGAATGGTAGGATTCATTGCATGCAACTTCGTTTCGGCTGTCAAACCTTGGTTTTCATAAATTTTCTGTGGGGTAAGGGTTGCATTTGGATAAATGTTTGTCATTGTCTGTCAAATTATTTTCATGAACAGGGCTATCAGTACTGCATGAGTCTTTGTTTGATTTTGGGTAAGATGGGTAAGCTCAATTCCATTCAGTCCTCTATCGGCTCTCAAAATCTGTCTCTTGGAGAATTATTGAGGATTAATGAACGACATTCCATATTTCTCAGTTGGGGTAAGGGTTGTATTTTGGGTTCGCTTTATCAATGGCTGTCAAACTTTATTCCGTGGTGGAATCGTCTTTCGCATTAGTCTCTTTTCTAGAAAATTCAACTGTCAACTTGGTTCACTGAGTTCTTATTTCTTAACAATATTGACTGTGATAAAACCCTGTTTGCAACGATTCTGGGGATTCTGGGGACTCCATAGGTATTCAACAGAGTTTATTTGGTTCATAATACTGATCCCTCTCTACACATAGGGCTCCTATCTACGTTTTTGGGCGCAGATTCTTATTGGCCCATCATGGTCAAAGGCCAAAATGGTAGAGGCAAATGTAATAGACAACAAATCAATCAACCTATTGAACTAAGTAAAAGGGGAAGGAAGACAAATGAGAAAATTCTAGAGAATATAAGTGATGTGTATGAATCTGGGAATTTGGTTCATATACGAAATACAATACATGGTTGGGAGAGACAAACTGACAGTGAAGATGAAGACCTGAAGGAACAGATGGCCAAAATGGACTTCATATCAGACCTAGGAAGCACAAGAGGTCATGTCTCTCTCTTCCAGCAACTAGTTAAGACATATTGGAAAATGAAATGTGTTCTAGCAAAGGCAATGGCTAGCATGGAAGCAAAGGAAGACAATTCATCTATGCTTTTTGAACTTCAACAAATGAAACAAGACTTTCATGAGATGGTGAAAGTTCAAATCTAGACAAATGCCAGAATTGGAAAGATAGAGCGAGAGCTTCAAAGTATGCAACGAGTGGAACTGCTGGGCACCACAACAAAGGACCCAGCCCTTGTGGATTCTTCTGATGGGATTTTTGTTTAGATTATAGTTTCTTCTCATGTTTTTGGCGGATACTAATAATAGTTTCTGTTTTAGCTGTAAACGTTATGGACATAGTAAAGTGATAAAAGCAGTAATTAGAAGAAAAATACAATTCAAGTTTTGGTTAGCTTTTAACTCTCTGCGGTGGCCAACAGACCTGGTTTCCTTCGGGCAAGTTGAGCTTACCGCAACTGATACAATGTGTATAGCAACTTGCTCTATAAAAATATGAAAATAGAAAGACACTACAAAATTTACAAAAAAAAAAATTTAATTATATTATTTTTTTAATATAAATATTTTTTTATTTTAATTTAAAAAAATTAAAACAAATGTTAACCCACATTGTGTCACACATTATCTTCACTACACTGCAGAAACCCCTCATATTTAATTAAAACACGTGTTAACCCACATTGTGTCACACATTATCTTCATACTACCCAGCAGAATGCTCATCTTCACCCAATTAATTGAAATTTCAAAATCCACTTAATAGTGAACAAGAAATATCCTAATATAATTTTCAAAAAGACCTTGCATCACACATCACCCTCATCTCCACCAAATTAATTAAAATTTAAAAATCCACTAATTGGTGAGCAAGAAATATTGGAATGTCATTTTCAAAAAGAGATCATTGATTGAAATTGTGGGCAAAAAAGAGATTACTGATCGTAATGTCATCTTCAAAGCAGTTGGTGAAGAACTCTTTAATTTTTTAATAGTGCCCTTCACCCATTCATTCCCCTCCATATCGCTGGCTGCTTCCTGATTGACAATGGACATGTGGCATAAGCTTCACATATGTGAGAATAGTCCTTCACATATCAAATGTATCTGAGTGTTCGTGGTAAAGACATATATAAGAAATATCACCAGAGATTCTATAATGTCTTCTACAGTGTCATTGGAGAAGCACTTCTCAATCAGAGAACCACTGCAAAGAGACAGACATATGTGTGTAAGACTCAAGCTATATCTGGAATCCTTCACTTAGAAATAATAAAATGCAGCAGAAAACACAATGATACATCAGTACCACATCCAGCCCAGAAGTTTTTATTTCTTACTTATGGAGAATGCTTTTCTCTCTCGGCTGAACTTGAAGAGTAAATTCTTCAATTGTTGCTCTGACAAGGTTCTTATCTCCAGTGTTCAAATCAATTAAACGCTTCTCCAATTCTTCCAATTTCTGATGTAAACAGAAGATGGTAAAGATATTACATAACAAAAACAGCACTAATAACACAGAAGATTCCCATTGAACTAAGCATAGGGGTCTAAGCATAGCATTGCTTCATCACAGAATGCAACTATAACATGTACAGAAATTTAATAAATATACTATTTGCCTACAGTAAAATGCCACTGACATCATAGTTTGAATTATAAATCACTAGAATCCACAACCTCAGGAGGACATCACCATTTAGACAAAGCATTTACTTAATAATTTCACCGCAGCATTTATCCTTTTCTACTTTGTATTAAGTCAACTGGTACATAACTACCTCTGATGGAATATAATGAGTTCCAAGACCAGCTGCAATCATTTCTACACCATCAAGCCGTGAGCCTGTTAACGCTAAACACTCCCCTGCAATTTCATCAAGCAAAATAGAAAAATGTCTAAGTCATCCCAAGAGAAAATAAAACAGCCAAAAATCTATCCAAACTCATGCTTTCTCCAAGTTTATTTCGTTTCCTAACGTATGTAACTTCTGCTAAATATGCTTGCACTATCTCTCAAAATTCCCCCCCCCCCCCCCCCGCCAAAGCTCTATGATGAATTGCATTTCAACGTTGAATCTTGAAATATATCCAATGTATATTTACCAAGGTGTCCTGAAAGATGTGAAAGAATGTATGAGAGACCGGATTCAGTGTGAAATCCAAAGCCAACTTCAGGTGCTGCGAAGATCTGATAAAACTTGTATCTGTCAATAACGTGTTATTGATGAAATCACATTATGTTAATTCATGAATTATACATAATACTTTAATGAAAAGTAGCAAATAGCAAATGTGGCAGTTCTTTTCTTCATCATTTGAAAAGCATTTAAATTTTATTCTTTTCCTTGTACATTACAATACAATAAAAACTAAACAATGTAAGACAAATGTTAAACGTGTAAGTTCCCAAAATGTACAAATGTGTTTTTCCCGGTTATGTGAGGGACCCCATAAACAAAACTCACAAAGATGGACTAGTTAGTGGGATTTTTACGTTGTTTGTGGATTTTCTGAATATCTTGAAATCAGATTCCAAGATATCCCAGAATTCCTAATTGATGTCCAAAGAGAAATCAATTGTTTAACCATTCTCTTGACCATCAGATTCCAATCAATGAACACAAGTTCAGGAGTCAATAATATCATCAAGAGATACTATTGGAAATGTAGCACTATCTGAATCTCACTTTGTGGTGATAGTCTATTTATACCATGAATTGAAGAGGGATATGATATGACAATCCTCTACATAAAAAGAGGACAACTTTCATTAAAATCGAAAGAACTCACAGTTCTCTCCGTGACTATTCTATATGTGGATAATATTGCTAGACTTGCACCTGCTCCCATTGCAAGTCCGTTAACAAATGCTACCTGAATCAAACATGCAAAATATTTCTTTGCAATTAATTAAATAGAAACATGAGAATTGGAGGAGAAATCTTCCCCTTCTATTTTTTAAGGTGTGCCGGAGGGAAGATAACATGCTAGCGACGAAATCTTAACTATGTTTTAAATGAGAATTATGGAGAACTCTCGTATGTATACTATAAATCATAGTTTTAGATGGCAAAGAAAGCATATACATAATAGTTTTAGATGGCAAAGAAAGCATATACATAATCTAATAAATTTCAATATAATTGAAAAGGTCCATATAAAATCTAAGAGATATTATTCTTCCGGAAAGACTAATTGCAGCCATTTTTACAATATGAGAAATTAAAAATGGTATAAACTAAAAAGTGACAGTCCTCATATGAGAAATTAAAAATGGTATAAACTAAAACGTGAGAGTCCTCACCAGAGTTTTCTTGTATGTATGGATGTGATAGTAAAGCCAATAGATTTTGTACACAAGCTCGATAATATGTTTGTCTGCAAAAACATTTATATGGATCATGATTCATAACATAAAAACATTCACATAAATAAATAAATTAGCTGACAGATTGATTTATTTTTTAATCTAAAAACATAAAAAAGAAAAGAAGAAGATAAATTAGTTGGTTTAACTGGCAAATTGATTTATTTATTTTTAAATCTAAATCTTTATAAGAAATAATGACATATTTTGGTCATTACCTTCACACAAATGAATGAAATTTTAAATATTAACTATCTTGTATTTCTAAATTTATGTTTATTTTTTCATATTTACTTAATATAATTATAAAAGTACCATATACTTAATACAATTATAAAATTACCATACAAATTATCTTATAAAATTAACCAAATAACACATCTCAGAGTGGAATGAACACAATGCACCAATATGTGGCATGAAGTGTCACCATCACAATAAAGTATGCTTCTTTTCAGTCGTATAAGATATGGGTTATGTACCAAAGCTGCAACAACGCACATGCAGATATTTATACGAATGGATCGACTGTAACCATCACATTGAAATTTGTGAGATTTGAGCTTTGTGAACCATTCTCACATATCAAAGAATGGCGTCCCTAGGTTTGGAGAAAAAACCAAACCCAAGGCCTCATAACAACACCTCGAGCCCAGCAACTTTGGTACTTTGTACTTTTCTGTATTTCTGGCTCGGTAATTTATGCATTGAGCAATAACAAGTTAAATTTGATGGCCAATCAGATTGCAGAAAAATAATTTAAAATATTGTAAAAAATTATTAAATTTCAATATGCAAAGTAAAACTATGAAAAATTTACAATTTTTTCCAAACCCTAAATTAATATAAATTTGACCACAAACTCAATACAATATCCACTAAAAAAGAATGTTGATCTGCCCACACATTTGGCAATGTGGTTGTACTAACTGTGTTTCATGTATATTTTAACACTCACGTTTCATGTATATCTTGAACACTCAGTAGACTTTGAGACAGAAAAATGAATAGGAAAATAGCGAACAACAAGAGCAGAATGAGAAATAAATGAACATCTTCTGCTACTTAAGCTTGCAATCTAATAGTCAACTCTTCTGAAACTATACCCAAAAAGTAAAGACATCAATTTCAAAAATATTGGACACTAACCCGCCTTCCCATAGTACAATGCCCGCAAGTCTCCCCCAGCACAAAATGCTCGCCCAACCCCCTGAAGGATATACACAGATCTTAACAAATCTCTGAAAGTGGTTAAGTATTAAAAATTTGACAATAAAACATTACAATACAAAAGAGTGGACAGTTTTACCTTGATGATCATCATCTCTGCATCATTTTCTTTTTCCCATTTTTCATACAGCTCAGCTAATCGAATTACCTGCATATCATATTAGAGGATTTGTCAAACCAGTTTAAGAAAACATGTGCTTGCCCAATGCCTTAACCATGCATCAAAGATGAAAAGAAATGGTCCAATATCTTACCACTTTCATGCTAATAATATTCAGCTTACGTGGGTTATTGAGAGTGATAACTTGCAGATGACCTTTCACTTCATACATAACAACCTGCTTGAATACAACCTAGTTGAGAACAATTTCTCAACCAAAATAATAGCCAAAACAAAACTACAATTAACTGATTTTGCGAAAGCAATTCGTCAACACATCATTTCCTGGCACTCGAAAACAAACTAAAATTGATAAACAAAAAGCAAAATAGTGCGCTTGGGAATCCTACCTGGAAAATTCCCTCCCCTCTGAATTCTAAAAGCACTCACTGATGCATACATATCGGGCTTTGTACTAGTGAAATGGAATGTTGGCACCCCTTTTATCAAGTTACGATTTGACAAGATCTCTCCTATTAAAAAATATATATCTAAGCTATGGCATTAATCAAATTTAATTAATTCATCCTTATTCCGAAGTCTTTTTAATTTTCATTTAATCCTATCTTCATCCTATAATTCATGTATTTGTATTTAATCACTTATTTAATTTATTTAATTTTCCCTTAATAAAAAAAATTAGAAGTTTTATCTTCCGATAGTTAAAATGGTAATTTCTCTTAACAGTGAAAAAATATAAATCTATGATAACTCAGTTGTCAAACTAGTAATGAGGACAATAATCTCTAGTTGTTATGAGTGAATAAATGTTGAATCATCATTGTTATTCAAAGAAAACCACACTATCTAGAATGGCTTGCTAGTAGTCCTTGTACTCCTAGTAAATATCTCTAAGTCTTAAACCCTTAACCTATTTCTTAGGTTGGACAATGACTACCTCTTTGCCGAAAAGAAATACATTGTTAAGACATACTCTTAGCTCTTACTATAACTTTTTGTAAATAATGACTTCTAGTCATATATACATGTTATGCTTTGTACCTATTGAATGAAATATTAACACCATAATGAAGTTTAACCTTTTATAGTATTTTTTTTTTAAATTTACCATTTAATAATATTTAAATAATTAATTGAAAATTTTATTATATTTATTTTATATTTATTCTTAAATTATTTTAATTTTGATTTGTTTATACATTTTAATTTGATTTTTTTTTAAATATTTTATTGAATTAGAAAATTTTGTGTTCCAATTCTGAATGAATGGTTAAGGTGGTTGTTATAAGTTTTTTTGGGTTCAATAAAAAAAATGACCTTTAACAAATTTGAGTTTTCATATTTGAGCTGGATTAGTATTTTTGTATTATATTTATATAGTTAAAGTATTTGATGTTTTCTTGAAATATAAATGTTCATAATATAGTTGTATTTATTATGAAATTATTATATTTTATAATTTTAGTAAATAACTAAGAAGATGCATGTTTTGTTTTAGCTAATAAATAACTATATGACACTTAATCTAATATAATTTTATTTAATTGAATGTTGAAGGAGAAGTTATGTAAAACCCTAGTCAATCTTTTTTTCAAACCCTAGCTACAACAACTTTGATTTCTCTCCCATCCGCTCTTTTATGGCTAAGGCAAAGGGACGAAGCGACACTCCCTCCTATAGTAGGATGGGCTTAGGATGCACTAATCCATATCGACATAAAATAGCTATCCCCAACTCATCAAGGTCGAAATCCAATGAAGAACTACAAAACTCCCAATAGGCTTCGACAAAGTATGGTAAACAATCGTTAGGGAGTTGTTTTGACAAAGTTATAATAGACTCTAAATTTTGAAGTTTTCTCAAATCAAATTGGAGAATACATAAAATTCATGGAGGATCACACATAGATTAGGAAGTTTCTAGGTATTTGGCTATCAGATAAAGCTCTCTTCATGGGTGCAAAATAAATGGAAACCTAATGATGAAATCAAGGTCAAATTAGGAGCTAAGGGATTTTTACTATTGTTTTTGGTAATATGGAGGACTAAAACAAGGTTTTTGAGAAAATACCATATTTTTTCAATTTAGTTGGACTCTATTTACGATTATTGACAAAGTTCTTGGTGCTAGAAAAGGAGGAATTTAGGGTGACACCTATATAGATTCAGATTTACTGGCTACCAAGGGAGTTATGAAGAAACCCTAGCTAGAATCAGGAATTCCCTTAGACATTTTGTGAAAGTGTTTGAACCAACCAAGCAGGCAAGGTACATATCTTATGCCAAACATTTATTTTACATGAACATATATGAAACCCTCTCGAAATTTATAAATATATATTACTAGGATGGATTATGGAAGAAGACTCTTGATTACGAGCATATTTCATTCAAATGTCAATGATTCCATGAATATGGCCATTTATACTGTAGTTTTCCCTTTTTAGATGCAAGAGAAATCCCTAATCCATCATCGAGATGAGATATTGATGTTTTCACTTTAGTGGACCATAAGTGTCGTAACCCTAAATTTTAACATTCTCAACCAAAATCTCTAGAGCCAAAGAGCGCCAGTGCCAATTGATATGAGCCACTTTCCTCTTTGGAAAATTCAAAGTCTCCTTAGGCAAAGTGAATGCCAGAAGTTGAAATTATGGACATTGGCCCTTCTTTGTCCTATGTTCCCCTTTCCTCCACCTTCTTTTCTCTATTGAATCTACATGTAAAACCTTCCAAATCCACCCAACCTCCTCCTAAGTCCATTAAACCCCCACCTATATCGTCATTATTCCTTCCTATAGTGTCAAAATGGCTTGATCTAGGTCTAGACCAAGTTGAGGATATGGACCTCAAATCTCTCAACTTGCCCAAATTAGCCAAATCCTAGAAACACCAAGATCATTTTACCCTACAGAACATCAGGTTTGTCACTTAGGCAAGACCTATCTAAAATATTGCCATGCAAATTCAAAATCAAATTTAGGGGCTACAAGTACTAGGTCAGTGGGGTCCAAACACATTCTCTAAAATATTCAGGTAAACCACACATAGATTAAAAGAGATGTGGATGCAAGAGTAATATACAACTCTTAGATGAGTTGGGAGGCATGCTGGTGAATTCGAGGTGAGTAAGGGTAGTTACAAAGGCCTTCTGTGGCACCAACAAACCTTAATCATGAAAACAATCTCTTGGAATGTGAGGGTCCTAAACTGCAAGGGAAAGCAGAGGCTACAGAAATATAAATGGTATTTATAAAATCCTTCAATAATGACGATCCAAGAAACGAAAATTTCCATTGAGGCTCTCAACAATTTAACCAAAAAATGGGGAAAAAGTGCCAAATAGTTACAATAGATGCACAAGGAAAATCAGGAGGCATAGCCATCATTTGCAATGATCAGGATCTCAGGGTTATTAATATGTTCATTGCATGTACCATATTCTCATCATACATTTCTAGCTAATTGGTTCAAGATACTCTTGCCATCTATCAAATGTTTATGGGTCTATTGTGCCGAAATATAGACCCCTGTTCCTAAATTCTATTGCCTATGTATATAATATTCTCGCCCCTTCTCCCTAGATTATTGGTGGTGATTTTAACCTCATCAAATATTTGGATGAGAAATGGGGTCGAATTAGACATTTCAAGGAAAAAACTTACCTATTTCAGGAAATGATAGATTCAAAAAATCTCATAGATATAAATATAAAGAATGGAATTTATATATGGAATAATTGATGTGGAGGACAACAACGAATTCCTTCCAAATTGGTTCATTTTCTAATATTTGAGGACTTCATGAGCTAGGATTTGTTAGAAGCCACAATCCTCCCATGTCGCAACTCAGATCATTGGCTCATTTTCCTCAATATGCATACGAAACCAAGGCTGCAGAATCGACCATTTTACTTAAAGAAAGTTTGGATGCAAGATTGAGACTTCTAAAATAACATTCAACAATGGTGGGGAGAACTAGCAAGTCTGATAGGGTTGGCAATGTTCATTATCCACAATAATATTAGACACATAAAATGAAAACTGAAAGGATAAAATAAGGTTTAATTTGGGAATGTCCTCGAGGGAAAAAGTAAATTAGAACAAAAGATGGAAGTAATTCAATTAGATGTGATCTTATTTGGCATGTCTATGGATTTAATTAAGGAAGATACAACAATGTTAAAGAAATTGGAGGAACAGAGGAAGTAGGAAGAGCTCCTATAGCAACAGAAATCTCAAATTAGATGAATCAAAGAGGGGGGAAAATACATCCTTCTTCCACTATTCAATGCTCTAATACAAAAACCACAATATTATATCTTCTCTAAATAATCTAGAAGGACAAAAACCAGAGATTCATAAAGCGAACTCAGAGGAGTTGTCTCGTTTCTTCCAAGATATTCTATCCGAGCAAGTAGAGGATAGAACAAGAGTGATCTAACACATTCTCAAATACATCTCGACAATGATAAAACCTAAACATAATGAATCCCCACTAAGAAATATTACCCCAAAGGAAGTGTAAGCCACAGTCAAAGAAATAGTGAATAATAAAGTTCCTAGACTAGATGGATTCACTATATAATTTTTCCAGGTATGTTGGTCCATCATTGGGAATGAAGTTTGGTAAGCCATACAGGTTTCCCATTACTCTTGATCCATTCTAAAGGATTTTGATGCTACCTTTCTAACCTTGATGCCTAAAAGAGAGAGTGTGGAAGATCCAAATGGATATAGACCCGTCACCTTAGTAATTTTATTTACAAAATAATTAACAAGATCATAACTAATAGAATCAAGTCATTTCACCCAAGGATCATTTCTCCAGAGAAAATGCGCTTAAAAAAAGGGAAGAAAAATCTTGGATGGCATAATGATTTCTCAGGAAGTTATTCATCGTTAAAAATTACAAATAAACTTGGTATGATGATTAAACTAGATCTCTCCAAAACTTATGACAAACTAAGCTAGCAATTTCTTTGTATTATTCCCCAAGCTTTTGGATTTGCGGGTGAATGGATAGAATGGATTCATAATCTCATTTCCTCATCAACCTTATCTATCCTGGTGAATGGGTCTCCATCGCCACCTTTCTCTTCCACACGTGCAATTCGATAAAGTGATTTTCTACCACAATTCATTTTTATCCTAGAGATGGAGGGAATGGGTCATCTATTCAATGCAACAGTATAAAAAAAGGATCAAGGTCCTATATATTCTCAAAGAAGATCTTCCACTCACCCACCAAAATTTTTTGGATGACACTATGGGAATGGGAACTCCCACGATCTATGAGGCACGTGATTTCAATAATATTTCAAAAGTTTTCTTGGTAACATAGAGTATGGAGATTAAAAAATACAAATCTCAAGTATTTTTCCTTAACACTCCAATTTTTTTTCAAAAACATGTGGCTTAAATAGTGGGATTCCAAATCTATAAACTCCCTTCAAAGTATTTGGGCATTCGCCTAGCAGATAACTCCCTTAAATGGAACTTGTGGGAGGAAATTATATCTAAATTCCAAAATAAATTGGAAAGTTTGAGATTTGAATCCTTAACATTGCAGGAATATTGGTTCTTCTCAAATCGGTTCTCCAAGTCCTTCTAGTTTATTTATGTTTAGAAATTATGGCTCCATCTTCCGTTTTGTAGGAACTATGAAAGATACAAAGATATTTCCTCTTGGGTGGATTAGGCTTGGAGAAGAAATGGTCTCAAATAGATGGTACAAACTCTGCAGAGTGAAGCTCAAGGGAGGCCTCAGATTACATGATCGAAAATCATGTCTATAATACTGGGAGCAAAGTTTGGTGGAATTGGCTCCAACAGGGTTCAAACGCGTGGAAAAGAATTTGGAAATGTAAGTATGCTCCCAAAAATTCTCAGAAAAAAATTAATTCAACTTAATACCGTGACACTTGGATCATCAATTTGGATAATGGAGGAAAAAGGCACAAGTCTGATCCAAAATAATTATTTTTGGGAGGTAAAAAATGGGCACTTTGCATTGTTTTGGTTTGATCCATGGCTGTAAATACCAAGATTTGGGGACCAAATAGAACTAGAACAATTAAGTCAAAATATGATAACTCTCGAAAGTGAGAACATATATTTTGGATTACTGGGTAGAGGAAGATCCCAATTCACATTGGCGACATTGCCTCCCTATAGAGACTCAGAACACCAAAACAGAAAGAGAAGTGTGGCAATATTTTTGGTGAAAATTGCAGAATAGATGTATCCCTTATTCAAACCAGGAGGATAAACTATGTTGGGGATATAAATCAAAAGAAAACTTCTCTGTTAGAGAAGCCTATAATTTAGAAGTGGGGCATGAATTAGGTCTATAAGTAGAAAAAGTTTGGGAAAATATTTTGAAGCAAAATGTGTGGCCAAAAATATATATCCTTCTCTAGTTACTTCTTTAACATGAGTTGCTAACCTGGGAGAATATTCAGAAATGCAATTACCAAGGACCCTCAAGTTGTTGTCTTTTCCATCTTCATTTTGAGAATTGGAACACCTGTTTAATAATTTTACTTTCTTAGGGAGCTTATGGAATAAACTATCCGTGTTTTATGTAATCCAATATGGGTCCCTCAAATATTTCAAACACTTTAATTGGTTAGAATTCCAATACCTTTTCCAATCCAATTCTTAATCGAATCTTGATCCTCCCTCGTGTCTTCCTCCTATCAGAGATATGGAAAAACTGTAATACAAGAATATTTAAGGATTATTTTATCCCTCTAGAATCTATTCGGAATTCCATCACTCACCAGGTTAAGGAATTTATTCTTTATCTTAACTAGTCCCCTTGAGACTAGAAAATTTCTAGTAGTGATGCTTGGCTCCTGCAAGCTAGGTTCCCTTCACCCCATCCTTTTTTCCTCCCCTTACATCTCTACTCACGTTCCCTCCAATCCCTCTTCTTGAATCCCCTCTCTACCTTCCCTTCTAAAATTGAATTTCAATGGCGCTTCGAAAGGTAACCCTAGACCCACAAAATGCAGGGATATTATCATAGATCAAGTAAGTTAGCCTTTATTATATATTATGGGAAAATTGGAATCAATAGAAACAACATGAAGAAATTAATGGTTGTTTGTATGGGGTTGGAGTATGTTTAATCACTAGGCATCACCAAGATCCTAGTCGAAGTTGATTCTTTAGTTGTTGTAAGCATGATAAGGAAACTTAAAAATGACACCTAGTTGCACAAGGTTTCCTTGAGTTACAAATTGGAATGTCTCTTGGAACAAGTCTCTTTTGTCATTTCATGCATTCCTATGATGATTCCAATTCATGTTCTGTAGATAGGTGTTGGTTCATTAAGGTGACCATTATAGACAACCTCTATGCTTCTCATTTAATTGTCAACCCAGGGTAAGTCTTCTTATTTCAAGAGTGCAAGCACAGTATATGTGAGTGACATCAGGAATAGTTACTTTATATTACCATGAAGAAGATTATCTAATTCTCGAAGTTCAATCAACTCAAAAATAAATGGAATTGTAAAATGTTGCTAACTATTCTATCTAAATAAGCTTAGCGAGAATAACCTATGATTGAAAAACACACTTTATGAGCTGAACAACAGTCATACTGATGGAACAACAAACTCAATGAATTAAAAAACAACTGCTTATTTAATTTTGCAAAGGAATTCTCTTGCAAACTAACTAGCTAACATTCTTCTGCATTAAGCACAACAAGAAGTCCTATAGTACTGATGGAAAGATCTAATTCTTAGTGAGATAAAGCATTAAACAGAAAACGTGTTAAAGCTCATAAACATATATAAAGGAATTGATAAAACGATGAAAATTTCTAACAGTTATAAAACAATTACTGCATAGAGGTGAGCGCGGAAACTCCCAGGGTCGGGCCCAAACCACCAAAAGTCTAATGCGACAGAAAACTCAGGAAATGACTATTCAAAATACCAAAATTCTTTATTAAATAAAAGGTTAAGACATGAATACAACTAGATAGTTATGTCCTGATACGTCTATTACAAAAGAGAATTCCTATTCAGCTCCCCCTTTCTCATCCATATTTGGACTTTTTAAAGGCGATTTTGCTCAGTGGAATGGTCTTCTCCAAACGATAGCCCGCTGCTCATGGTTGTCGTTTGAGTTCTTTGGACGTGGATCTGTCTTTTCGCCTTTCGCTAGTCCCTGGGGGTCATTGTGATTTCGGGTTCTCTGTCTGTCAGTTGTCTTTTGGTCATCGTCGATTCAGCTACTTTGTTTTCCTGTGAATAAAGATGAAATAAGTCAAATCCTTGTTGTTTAAACATGCTTTTTACCATTAGTCCATTTTTCCTGATCTTGCATTAATCCTCCCTTCCTTTACTGTTAAGATGAGGAAACATTCCCAAAAGTGTATGATAATTCGAAGTAAAGGTAGGGTGAAGATGTACCTTAATTTCGGCCCAACATACTCCCCCAATTACCTATTTGCAGGTCCTAGTGCAAACAAATTATTAAGGTGTAACTGGGTCAGAGAATAGGCAGGGTAGACTTCTTCCTTGTATGCTCTGAAACCCTGTTTCTGTCTAATTCTTGCAAAGGCAACGTTTGTGTGCCCTTCTGGCAGTTTGTATTCATGATCATAACCCTTAGGGGGGTACCAGATGAGAGGGCATCTATACCTGTACCCTATCCATGCAAGACCCATGTTGAAGACCAGATTGCTATATAAAAGGAATATGGAGGTGACCGCTTTGAAGTTTCTGTAGCCAAATGGCTCCCTATTTTTCACATTGTTCGTGGAGGCCATCCACCTTTGTTTGGATGCTGCCAGGGCTGCTTCCTGAATGTCTTCGAAATACTCCTACCCATGTTGTATAATGTCTCTATGGATGGGTCCCAGCTTAGTCCTTACCCCCTTTTTCTGCATGAAATTATTATGTTGGATGAACAACTGTAGGGGTTTAGTAGGCTCCCCCCTAACCCACAAGTCTAGGCCATGTTCTCTCTTCTGGAAAATGTTATAGGCTTTGGCCCACCTAATCTGGTTCTTAGCAAAAGACAAGAAGGCCTGGAACTGAATATCTCCTATAAAGGGACTAGGGTTGTTGTCCCTGTCCTCCTATAGGAATTCTGAGCTTTCTTGTTGTAAATGCAGTGTTTTGGGATGCCTTCACTTGATTGGTTTTGAGGTTGAGGCATGTGTCCTTTTCCTTCTAGGTATGTTCATTCTAGGGAGCTCAATTTTGGTCCCGACATGGTTTTCCTCAGGTGCCTGCGCGACAGGGTTAACAAAGTTGTTCCAAGATATCTGCTTCTTGCCCAACTCATGCATGGTGATTGATTTGATTAACCCATGGTGTCTGACAACTGCTTGAGGGTTTTTAGCTTTTCTTATTCGAACAATAGTCTTGTGTAATATAGAATTTAAGAAAGCAGGAAAATTAACTGAAATCTTTTGTTTAAGCATAGCTAATAATTTGAGTTGACGGGGTTTTACCACGTCTTGGCATCCATCGCATGTGATGAATCTCTGGATGAATGTTGTCAGTTCCTGCCACGATTGATGTAGAGAGGTAGGGTTAATCCCTTTTCTTTTTCGCTCCAATGGCTCTTCTGGATCCTGGTATGCTGCAACTGCCTCTCGTAAGAGAAGGTGTTTTTCGGTCCATCTCTCTCCCTCTACTAGTATTCCAGAAACCTAAGCAATAATATCTTCTATGACTGGTATAATCCTTCCCGTGAGCCTGGTCTGTCCCTCTTGTAGGTTCTGCAAGAACTAAATTTCTATCTCTGTATCAAATCCTTGTAATTTGTGTAAATCTGGCAACTAGCCATCTTGCTGGAGGATAGTGCGAGTTGCATCTGAAATCAGGAAGGTCATAGGTTCATTCCGGAGAGAGTTTCCTCCCATGGCTGATGCGTTTTCTTGAGCTAATTTCTCCTTCTGATTGTCTCCTCTTTCGGCCCTGTTGGTTAGAATGAACACTGTATGCAAGAGAAAGGGAAATTGCAGCCTTCTCTAGGTAAATCATACCTTAATTGCAATGATCCTTTGGTCTTATCAGCGTATCCAATGGAATTTGTGCAGGAAATTTGCATGCTTGATATTAATAGATAATTACACCCCCTCTCTCGAAGTAAGGGCATCCACGTCCTCAAGTACAAGAGAGATTTGATCAATCATGAATGCATACGGGGGAAATGTCAGGGTTTAGTAATCATAGTTTGTATGCGACAATAGAGTCTGTGGCTTTGGAGCTCAAGGAAACAGGAGTGATTGAGTAATTATGAGCACATGCAGTGTAAAGGTTAGAATTGGAAGTTATCCTTAGTGTATCTCATGTGGAAGTGACCGGAGAGGGGAAGAAATAAGTATAGGTATTATTATGTTAGGATGCCTTCTTTAATGTTAAAATGTGACAGAAGCATGACTGAGATGGATAATGATTGGTGCCATCATCCCGAAGTTCAAACATGTAAGCATAGCTCATTTATAGTTACTTATGTGGTATAATAGTATTATCACTAATTTGAGTAGTGGGTTTATGCTAAGAATGGAATGAAAATAGGAGATAAGGTATATGTAAGAGTAATTGGCTATCGTTGAAACATACTCTCATACCATAAGCAAAGCCACTGCTGCCAGCAGGCATTTATAGCCTCGACAGGGTTGTTATTTTAACCCAAAAAATGAGCCAGGATCCTTTATGTAAAAGTAGTTATTCTGTCAATTTTGTGGAAAAACCACCGTGCTGGTATGATAGCCAGATAGCCACAGTGCCACTCACTAGAGTTGTAGAAGAGTGATCAGGTCGGCTCGTGATGAGACCTCCTGTCCTTCAAGCAGTTGAGAAGGTCATTACCCTGGTGTGATAGCCATTGTGGGCATGTCACCTAATAAACTCTTATGAACATGGTAGGTTGGCTCGTGATGAGACCCCCTATCATCTCTTGAAAATTTTCATATGAACATAGTACTTCTTTTTGAAAAGTAAGAATTTTGATTTATGAGGAGGCCATTGTGCTAGTATGATGCCCAGATAGTCACAGTGCCATTCACTAGGATTGTAACAAAGTGATCAGGCCGGCTTGTGATGAGACCTCCTGTCCTTCAAGCAGTTGAGAAGGTCATTTCCCTAGTGTGATGGCCATTGTGGGCATGTCACCTGCTAAACCCTTATGATCATGGTAGGCTGGCTCGTGATGAGACCCCCTATCCTCTCTTAAAAAATTGCATGTAAACATAATAGTTATTCTTTATACATGAAGGGAGGCTCATTAACTCCTTAAGAGTTAGGGATGGTGTGAGAAGTAAAAATAATGCCAATACAATTAATACCCCTTATTCCAATTTCTTTATGTCAAAGGGAAATACTACTGGAGATTGCAGAAAGATATACCATTATAAGACTAGGTATTGTGTGATAACATATTTGAGTGGGGAATGACTTAGCCCTTCATTGCATAGATGTACAATGTCAGCTTCCGGGTTAGAGATTATAGTGTCAAAGGATTATCATATTAGTAATTATACTACTTTCCTCTTCTTTAGCTGCCAATTCCTACTTAGAGATGTCTTTCATAGCTAGGGTGTGGAATGAGGAGAGGATATTGACAAAAGAAAGAAGGATCGTGCTTCTTTAAAGAGAGGAAAAAAAAATCAGTTGTTCAATCCCTTTGAACATCACCTATTCAATTAGGTAGTCGTTCAAAGGTTTGAACATTAAAACAAAACCACAAAACATGGTTGTTCAATTCGATTGAACAACGGCCATTCAAAAACTTGAACAACAAGGGAGATAGAACGGAAAAAATATTAATTCAGTCAATTTAGACAACCACTTGATCAATTGGATTAAACAATGATTTCAAAGAATTTTGAATAGCAAGGAAAAAAATAAAAAGCATGAAAACACGGATATTTCAATCCGATTGAACATCGATTTATTTAATTAGATTGAACAACGGTCATTTAAGAATTTGAACAACAAAGGGAAAAACAAAACCACAAAACATGGTTGTTCAATTCGATTGAACAGAAGCTGTTCAATTGGATTGAATAGCAGTCGTTCAAAAAATTGAACAGCAAGGAGATAAGAACGGAAAAACACGGTTGTTCAATCCAATTGAACAACAACTGTTCAATTGGATTGAACAACAGTTGTTCAAAGAATTTTGAACATCAAGGAAAAAAAAGTAAAAACGCAAAAACATAGATGTTCAATCCAATTTAACATCAGTTGTTCAATTGGATTAAACAACAGTAGTTCAAAGAATTTGAACAGCAAGGAAAAATAAAAACACAAGAGGATGAGAAAAAGGGTACAATTGTGAGCATGAAGAATGTACAACAAAATAAGAAACTAGGAATTGCAAGGAGATTATATACATTATTTACAAATGAAGGTATCAGACTCTCATGTACTTGAGGTTGTGGGGTTATCACCCCCTTCTGCCACAACTTGGATGGTAGGATCATTTCGTACCTGTTGGCAGAAGGACTCCTTTGTGAGAAGTTTGTGATAGAGCCGTACTATGTGCCCATTGACGCAAAATGTAGAACCAGATCTGTCTATGGTGGTCAAGGTGAGGGTACGGTTGTTGTGTACTTCTTGGATTTCATATGGACCAAGCCACCTTGTTTGCAATTTTCCCAGAAAATCTTGGAATCTGGAGTCATAGAGAAGTGCCTAATCTCCTTTCTGGAATGTATTCTTTTTTATGAGGTTTTCATGCCACTTAGCTCGTTGTTGTTGTATGATCGTTGTGCGCTGCAGAGCCAGTAGACGTATTTCATCCAATTCATTTATTTGTTGGAGTCTTTTAATTTGGGCCTCTGTCAAGTCCAACCCTACTTCCTGGGCTATCCTTAGAGTCTTGACTTCGAATTAAATGGGGAAAATAGGCTCTCTTCCAAATACTAGATGATACAGAGATTATCCAGTGGTGTTTCACCATGTTGTGCGATAAGCCCATAGGGCCTCTAGAAGTCTAGTGGCCTAGTCCCAGCGATGTGATGATACTGTTTTAGTAATAATTGCCTCAAGGACTTTGTTGGTGCTTTCGACCTGTCTGTTCGCCTACAGGTGGTAAGGAGACATGACTCTGTGGATGATATGGTGATTCTTTAGAGTGGCTGTGATTTTATTACCTACGAACTGTGCCCCTCCATCGGTTATCACTTCCCGTGGTAGACCATATTGCACAAATAGCTCAAATAGAAAGTTAATCACAGATTCTTCCGTGGCTCTTGGTAAGGCTATAGTTTCCACCCATTTCGTTACGTATTCCATGGAAACTAGTATGTAGTTTTTCTGATTTTATGGCGGGTTGAATGGCCCAATGAAGTCTAGTGCCCATCGTTTGAACGATTCTATTACCAATTGTGGTTGTAGTGGCATTTCATCTGCTTGGCCTGGGCAGCCCATTCTTTGGAAACTATCGCAGGCTTGGATATATTTTTTCGCATCTTTAAAGATCATAGGCCAATAATAACCCAATTGTAATACTTTGTGCCCCATTCTGCGATCTGTGAAATGGCCACTACATGGTTCATCGTGACAGGTCCGTAGGATATCATAAATCTCGTCTTCTCGGATGCATATGTGTATATGCATGTCAGCCCCTGTGTGGAAGAGGTATCCACTGATACAGGAGAACCTGGCACTGCGTTGTACAATCAACTTATGTTCCCTTTATGTTAAATGCCTGGGAAATTTCCCTACTACCAAGTAGTTTGCTACGTCTGCGTACCATGGAGTTTTTACTGCTACGGCAAACAGATGTTCGTCAGGAAACTGATCATCGACTGCTAGTGTGTCATCTGTCTTTGGAACCCTGGATAGGAAGTCTACGACCACGTTTTCTTTTCCTGGGAAGTCCTTGATGGTTATGTCAAATTCCTGCAAAAGCAGAAACCAACGAGTTATTCTCCCATTTGTGATTGGTTTATTGGCTAAATATTTAATGACATAGTGATCAATATGCAAGAGTACTTGATAACCAATTATATAATGTCTAAATTTATTAATAGCATAAATGACATCCAGGAACTCTTTTTCTGTCACTGTGTAGTTTAATTTAGCAGGAGTGAGATTTTTGTTGATATAATAAATAACATAGATCTTTTTGTCTTCTTCTTGACCAAGAACTGCCCCTATTGCTATATTGGATGCATCTAAATAAATGTGAAAAGGAAGCTCCCAGTTAGGCCCACATAAGATTGTTGTTATCAAGACCCGTATCTTTAAATATGCAAAAGCAGTGTCACATTTATCAGACCAATGGAATTTGATGTTTCTAGTCAATGCATACAAAGGTGCAACAATTTGTGAGAAATTATTTATAAACCTACGATAATACCCTGCATACCTTAGAAAACTACGCACCTCAGTCTTTGTACAAGGTGTGGCTAATAAAAGGATTACCTCTATTTTTTCTGGGTCTACCTATATTCCTGCTGCAGAGATATAGTGCCCCAGGATTACTCCCTCGGTCATCATCATGTGGCACTTTTAATTGCTTAATCATAACCTGGTAGCAATACATCATTCCAATACCTTTTCTAGTGTTTCTAATGCTTGATTGAAGTCATCACCATATGGGGTGAAGTCGTCCATGTAAATTTCAAGCCCCTCATTTATTAAATCAGCAAAAATGCTGAGTATGGATCTTTGAAAGGTTGTTGGGGCATTGCATAGCCCGAATGGTAGTACCCTGTAGGAAAATGTACCCCATGGGCAGGTAAAGGTTGTTTTATCCTGGTCTTCGGGGGCTATTTGGATTTTATTATAACTGCTGAACCTGTCAAGAAAGGAAAAGAACCGTTTCCCTGCCAATGTATCCAAGACCTGATCAATAAAAGGGCAGGGGAAGTGATCCTTCTATGTTGCCTTATTCAGTTCTTGGTAATCCACATAGATTCTCCATTTCCCATTCTTTTTAGGGACGACTACCAGAGGGGAGACCCATTTGTTGTCTGAAATAGGATAAATTAAATTCACATCCAGTAGTTTTTGCAGCTCCTCTTTTACAACATCTTTTAGATGCGGGTTTAACCTATGTTGGGGTTGCCAAATAGGCCGAGCCTCCTTATCAGTATAGATGTGATGGGTGCATAGCTGACGGTCTATGCCCTTCATGTCTGGGTAGTCCCAAGCAAATGCTCCCTGATACTTCTGTAACACCTTTATGAGCTTCTTCCTTTGGTCACTATCCAGATTGCCATTGATATTCAAAATTTTCCCTGGCTCAATCTCAACGGGTATGTTGTTGTGTACAACAGTTGTGTGGGTATATGTTGATCATCAAGGTTTGCCAAGAGATATTCTTGTGTTTCATCTTCAAGAACTATTTTTAACATTTGGAATTTTAAGTTTCCAGATGTAGATGGTTGATTCATAAAGTTATTGATTACATCGTCTTAAATTTGATCCTTAAATTCAAGAGCTTCGACTAGTGTTAGAGGTGGACAGAGGTTTTGCTCCCAATATGTATGCGGATGCTTGTGAATGTTTACCGTGGGTAAAATTGGTTTGGAAGGTGGGTAAATGATAATTTTAAATATGGAATCTCCCCTAGCAATGGTCATGTTGCCTGTCTGACAGCCTATGTAAGCATCGGCTATTGCCAACCAAGGCCGCCCAAGAATCAAGGGGTGTCCGTCCATCCGATTATTTGGGTTAATAACTAAGAAATAAGCCGGCTACTCCCATGAGTCCACAAAATCCAGGATGTCCTGCAATATTCCTTCTAGCCTAATAACAGACCTGTCAGCAAGTTCTAACAGTGTAGATGTGGGTTCTAAAGCTAATATGCCTAGATTTTCGCAGGTCCCTGTAGTTAAGATGTTAATGGCCGCCCCTAAATCGACCAATGTGTTTGGAAAGGAGTGGCCAGAGATTTGTATAGTTACTTGGGATTCCCTGGGTCGTCATATTTCATGGGGGCCTCCTTACCCAACAATAAGTCAGATAGTGCTCCCACCACATGAAGTACGGTGGGTACAATTTTTGTTCTTTTTTCTTGCTTCTTTCCACACAGTTCTTTAATTATCTTGGCATAGATGGGAATGTCTTGTATGGCCTGTAGAAGAGGGATTTTGATGCAAAGGTTTCTCAATTCTCCCAAAATATCAAAATCTGGGGAGACCATTGGTCTAGGAAGCGTTAACCTTTCAGGGAAAGGAGTTGGAGAAATCCTAAGATTTTCAAGATTCTCTTGGTCAGCCGTTTCCTTTTCTTGCTCCACCTATGTTTCAGTTATATTTGTTTGTTTGGGCTCTGTTGGAGTTCCAGATTCCAATATGGTGGGGTTGTACCTTGTGCTAGTGAGATAATACGTCCTGATCTCAGCCTTAGTTCATTACGACATTTACTAGGTTTTGGAGTTTGGTTTCTATGTGGATTGTATTGGGCAACATTGTTGAGTTAGTTGAGTTAGGGGCACAGTAGTGAGGGGATAGATGATAGGTTAAGGGTTGTCTTGGACAGATGCAATTTGTGAGTGTAGGTTGATTCTGGACCCCTGCTCCTCTTGGTAAGTTGGTCATTCCTAGGGGTCCCTGCCAATTTTGAGGCCAATTAGTGGTTTGAGAAGGGGATGCTAGCCACTGGGCTTGGTATGGAGTTTTTTTCCAATAAGGAGGAGAACAACGAAAGCTTGGCCAATTATTCCTCGAGGAGGGTTGCATTGTCCAAGGTGGTATAGGAAACGACTGAGACGGCCAAGTGGAGAAAGGCGGTTGATTCTACCAAGCTGTTGCAGGGTTTTGTTGCTTAAATTACAGAGAAGTAAATAATGGAGGCAGGTCTTGAGACATACATGGTCGTGCTTGCCATTGTCGATGCTGGTTCATCAGGTAGACTGGTTTTGTTTCTTCTTCTGCTTCTTTTTAATATGATTTTAGTCCTGGGAGTGAAGGGTAGTGGTACGTGGCATGAACCTTAGTGCAGATAGCACAGGTCTGAATCATGTCTAAGGGGCATTCCTTTGGTTGTGATTTTTCCAATAGCGTGGGCAGAAGACAGCCAATTTTTGTTCTGCTATAGCTTGCTTCTGCTTGGCTTGTAGGAAATCAAGTTGTGTTGTCAAAGTACCCAAAATTTCAATTTTAAAGTCTTCCAAAAGATTACCAAATTCTGCTCTGGTTACGTTGCCACTGGACTGCTTGAGATCTTTCCTTGTTGAGTCTCGCCCAATTGGCTTATTTTGCGTACTACCCTAAGAGCACCTGATACACAGTGAAATAATTTCATCATATTCTTCTTGGTAGATGTCCCCTATTCCCATTATATTAAGTGTTTAAACCCATTCTTCTTTCATCCCCTTAATCATTGTTGCTTTTAAGATGTCTTTGGATAATGCAGTATATGGGGAACTTTGTAGATTATACTAAAATATTTTGACATATTCTTCTAATGTCTCATTGTCATTTGTAGACATATTGAAGATTTCATCTTTTAATTCCCGAGTTTTGAAATAATCTTGATATTTAGTTAGAAAAATGTTCTTCATTTGGTCCCAGTTATTGATGGTTCCCCCACCGATTCCCATGAACCAAAGTAATTTAGCCCCCTTCAAAGTAGAGGGGAACAATTTCAGTTTCTGCGGGTCAGTGGTATAGTCATACCCCCTACATAAGATGTCGAACTCAAATAGAAATGCATCAGGATCTTTTGAGGTCAACCCATGGAAGGTGGGGATTTTTTGTAGGGGAATGGCTTTCATAGGGGCGTTAGTAGCATGGTCAACAATGGGATACTCCAATGTCGATGTCTGCCTCTAATTCTGGTTTTGATTATTTTCCATTTGATCAAAGATATGCCAGTAATCTTTAGGGATCTCTTGTTCCGGAGGAGTAATCTTAGTGGGATTAGGTGGTGAGTGCGGAGGAGGATTTACAACACTTCCTCGATCTGGAATACCAAGAATCTCGATCTCGACCACTTTTTCAGGGGATTCGGGCTCTAGAGCTTCTACTTGTATTGCCCCACTAGTTTCTCCTTCCCCTTCTTGTAAATTGCAAGAACCTCCCTCTCTTGAAGGGCCAGTAATTATGTGTTCAGCAGTCTAAAGGATTTTTTCATACCCTTCAATTTCACTGTGAATCTCAGCATGGGCTACAGATTGTGAGGCTTCTGCCTGAGGGAGTGGAGTAGGACTTTGAATAGGAATGGTTCTGGGTCCTATGGATGCCTGGGATTTAGCTTTCTTAATGATTTCGTCTATATATGTTGTTCTACCAAGGATCACCGGTCCTTTGGGTTTCATAGACTTTTGTGGATGATTTTGATTTGTTTCTATACTTTTCTTCCTAGTCATAAAACAAGAGCACCTATTCTACTAGCCTTTGAACAATTGCTGAGAAGTGGGTTAGAGAGCAATCATTTTTCTTGCTACTATGCAGGTTCTTACCTCTTGTTTTTAATACCCAATTCTTTGCGGCAACATAGAAAAAGGAATAGACGTCGCTCTGCAAAACACTCTCCACAGCAGCGATGCCAAAAATGTTGTTTCATTAAAGTGACCTTATACAAAACACTCTGTGTTTAGATGGTGATTGTGGTGATAGTTTTCTCGCGCATATCTCCTTCCTCACGTGGCTCCTCCCTTGTACTCTAATTTTTATCTATCCTCGGTGGTTATTGCATGTGTTTTTTTGTTCCTTTGTCTTAGTACTCATGCTTCTCATAGGGCGTGAGTTCAGAGGGGTGCCTACACTACCAGGAGTGAGCCCATAGGGGCAACCACATGCTCTACTAGCTGGAGGACTTTGTATCGCACTATCATGAACCCACACCAAGTCATATATAGGATGAACTCACACGTGTAGAAGGAGAAGCTTCTATGTAGATAGAACCCCTCTCTAACAATGAATCTTTATTTGTAAATGAAATTCCTTTTGGGTCTCTCTCTCTTGGACTGGCATGAGCACCGAACTGATATTCTCTGCTCCCTAGAGCTCCTACACTGACATTTGAGGGACTTTGATTAGATAATGGAAAGAATTGAACATCATCTTGGCATTCCCCTCTCGACCAAGAAATCCTCTTAGGGATTTAAGGAGCCCATCTAGGCTACAAGTTATGATTTAGATCACTCTGACTAGTCATTGATCATATCTATGTGTTTTGTTCATTATGTTATAGAATATGGACTACAACGTGTTTTGGAAAATGCATTTGTTTTGATATGTTTACTTTTGAATCACCTAGTACTAAAATGACTATCTCCTCCTTGTAAAGAGTCAATTTTTGGTTCTAGTCAGGTCTCCCTAGTGAGAAACTGACTTGAGTATTATCCAATTGTTTACCCATATTTAATATTTTTTTTCAATTTATCGAAGAATCCGCACATTTTTTTGTATAGGAATCTTACTTGGGATCTTTCATTATACGTAAATTCATTTGGGTCATGATATTGGGTGAATTGTGTTCAAAATCAATCCCCAAATAGTTGAGGGAGGGCTTCAATCTAATATTTATCTTCAAAATCCCTCGTGCATGCCTAGACAGAAATTATGGCTTTGTTGATTGTTTTGTGCATACCCAATTAGAAATTGTTGTTGGATTTATTGTGTTGCTGATGCTTGTAAAAATCCCCCTTTTGTGTTCATTGATTTGTGCATACCTAAGGTATATATATATTTGTTCTGGTTTGATTAGCTATTGTGGTTTTTGATTTGATTTATAGAAATCTTTGTCATTTTTAATGGATTTTGTTTTTTGTTTCTCTAAATTTATCTTTATGTCTATGGGAATTCCCCATCATATTGACTCACTATGTAGAAGTATGATAACCCATGATACACTTTCATATATATATATATATATATATATATATATAACTTTAAAAAAAACATACTTTACTTTAGCTAATAACTGATTATGTTAATCTTCTAAAATTTGATATAACAATTTTTATAACAAAATTTTATGTACTTTGTTTTGTTTTAGCTAATAAATCTTTATAAAATATATAGTCAACCAATTTTATATATTCATATGTATGATTTGTGCACCAATATTCATTATGAACTTACAATGTACATTGACTCCATAAACTACATGTTAATCTTCTAAGATTGGATATAACAATTTTTATAACAAAATTCTATGTACTTTGTTTTGTTTTAGCTAATAAATCTTTATAAAATATATAGTCAACCAGTTTTATATTTTGACATGTATGATTTGTACACCAATATTTCTTGTGAACTTACCATTTAGATTGACTCCATTATTTATATATATATATATAAAAGAAATTATTGATAAATAAGTATTAATTTAAAAAATAAAGTAAAATCATTTTTAATATATTTAAATTATAAATAAAGTGCTTATTATTTTAAATATGTCGATTAAGAATATATTTGGTGATTGGGTAGAATGATTACTATCTATTTCATTTAAATTCAAATTCAATAGTATTGAACAATAATAGTTTGATAAACATTATTATAGTGAATTATTGTTATAATAGCTAATTAAAATTGTCTGAACTCTTAAACAACCTGCCATTAAAATAAAAAAACATGCCCTTAAACTCAAAAATAAGTAATTAATCTCTGCGGTCTCAGCCATATTAATATCTGCAGCGATACTATACTCTGTGGTTTCTCTTGTGTACGGTGCAAACATCTGTGGGCCTGAAGGGCCTTTTGTATTTCCTCTATGGCGAAGTACACACACAAACTTGATAAGAGATAGGGGTGGGCATAGGACAACAAAAGGTTATCATTTTCTTTGTGAAAATCGAAACATACCTTACGCTGAATTGAACTAAACTCGTTCTTGGAAAGCCGCGCAGGAATGAGTAACCGCATGAGGGTAATTTTCAATTAAAATATATAAATATTTTAGAGCCTGTGCATGCATATTTTCCCTACGAAAGCCTTGTGTAAGAATTTTCTAAAAAAGTCTCGGCCATATACTCTACGGTGTGGATATTACACTATGGTGTGAAGTTTCGGCCATATACTTTGTGGTCTCGGTCATATTAATCTCTGCAGCGAAACCATACTCTACGGTCTTTGTGCATATAATTGGAGCGTTCACTCTACGGTCTTCGTACTATCCTTTGTGCTATCATCTGTCGTTTTCTTCCAGGACAGTAGCCACATCGTTGCTGCAACTTTTCCTGTGTAGTAGTAGTGAAAGAAACCTATTCCGTATGGAAAATAACGATAATATTTCAAGGAGTAGCAACTCAATACATAGCAGAATAAATATCTCTATCTGTCAAGGATTTAGTCTTTAAGGAGTAGTGATAGCCTCACATTGGTTCTTCCTTACAGGTGCACACGTTCCCACTTACTGTCCTCTTGTTAAGTTTTGTTTTATTACACTATGAATACTCCCATTATATTTTTAAGCCCTCTTCTAGCAAAGGCATACCAAGTAAATTACCTTAGAGAGTCTCTATGAGTACATTGAATCTTTAGAAAGACGAAGAGAAGAAAAAGAAAACCATTTTAAACTATAACTAATTACAATGCTTGAAAACACCCAAAAATCTTTAGAAAATAAAATAATCACACTTGGAATTGAACTCCAAGAAATTAAAGGTAAAATTCAAGAAATAGAACATAATAAACAAGAAATGGTTGAAGAAAATGACACATTGAAAAGCGAGATTAAAAATATAAAAGAACAACTACATAATAAACCAGCGATAAATAACATAGAAAATAACTTAGATATTAAACCCATCAAATAGGAAATTAATAAACTAATTCTACTCGACCATGAGTGCCACAAACGAGCCTTAAATCTTATAATTGCGGGTATAAAATAACCAAACAATGAAAACACATTAGAAATAGTTAAAGAAAAATTAAACACAAAATCTCAAATTGAAACAAGTTATCTCACAAAAGCAATAAGGGTTGGAAAGATACTTGAGCATAAACACAAACTCATCAGTGTCAAGGTCAGTTGTAATGACCATAAATTGGATATACTAAGGAAATCCCCAAGCCTAAAAGGAACATGAATATTTATAAATGAAGATCTCATTCCAGAAGACCAAGCTGAACTTAAGAAAGAATTCCAAAAGGTGAAGGAGGCAAGAAAGGGAGGGAAATGGGCAATCATTAGGAATAGGAAAGTTATTATGAGAGACAAAGTCTCAAGCACGAGTGATAAATAAGGACTTGCATAACATCGGATCCTCTTCTAGAACTGTCGTGGCTTTTCATGGTGTAAAGGTTTTATGTTAAGTTGGATCCGGAGATATTGACCTTATTATCTTAGTTGAAACTTGGGAGCATGATGAATCTAGGGTCCCTCACCTTGACGATTTCACTCTTTGGTCTGTTTGGAATAATAAATCCTCTCAAGGGGTTTTGGTGGTATAGCCTACTATATACGAAACATTTTTTCTCTCACATCCGACTTCATAAAATTGACCCCTTCAATCAATACATTTAGATTGAAATATTTTATTCTACCACCGATAGGATCTTCTTGCAATCTGCTATTTCGCTCCTATCAACTCTACATCTTATAAGAAGAACAAACTGGATAAGAACTGCCCTTTCAATACTTTAGAAAATACATCTTCAACCTGATGAATAAAGGTAATATTATTTTTTTGGGAGGCTTTAATGCTAGAACTACTACTAACCAAGACATTACGTTAATTGAAAACTTTAACCCTGAGCCCTTGTGGCTTGATGAAGATAGTATCTTAGCTAATAAATTAAAGAGAAAATCTGAAGACATTATCGAGAACTTATTCGGCACCGAGCTCCTCAAATTTTATAGTTCTGAGGACCTAATCATTTGTAATGGTTTAAAAAAATGGCCCCTCTCTGGTCAGATGGCATGTTTCCATGGGTTGGGTAGCAGTGTCATAGATTATATGATTTTTGACACCATCGTCCTCAAACATATTACAAACTTTGAGCTACTTAATGGATTTTAACCTGACTCTGACCATGGGCCTTCGTCTCTATCCCTCAATATTGTTATGCATACCACGCACATACAAGAGACCAATGAAAGGAAAAGACACATGTGCTTTGATAGAAGTAAAGCCGACATCTTCTTAAAGGATTTAGAGAGGGATCTAGGCTCCATGACTTATAATAATAACATTGATCAAATTTATTACCATTTCACCACTATCCTTTCCAATACCATTAGCAAGTTCCCTAATGAGACTTCGTTTAAGAAGACTAATATAACTTCCAATTCATGGTATGAAAAAGATTGTAAAATTTCTAGGAAAGCGATCAGAGACGCTCCTAATGAAATCATTAAGCTCTGGAATATTATATACAAAAATATCATCAAGAGGAAGAAAAGGTCATGTATTAATAAAAGACGGGATTATCTTCTCCACCTTTTTAAAGTCGCACCCAGAAAATTTTGGTGGAATGTGCTTATTCATAAAACCAAAGATAATAATTTTATCCCCTTAGAAAACTGGGACAACTATCTTAAGAATTTGTATAACTCTCCGGACACTATGGGCAGCACCTTAATCACACCAATTAAGGAGGATGTAATCTGTCTGGATGATATTAATTTTGGTATTAATAAGCTCGCTAATGGTAAAGCTAAATATATTGAAGGATACCAAGATGAGATCCTTAAAATGGGAAGATTTATCCTCATTCCTCATCTCCACAAGCTTCTCAATTTGGCTGTAACGCATGGCTCCCCTCAATTATGGATGCAAAGCCTTATTGTGATTATCTTTAAAAATGGGGACAAAATCATTTTGTCTAACTACAGGACCATTATGATTAGCCACATCTTGGCCAAGCTTTATAGGCTCATTTTGGAAAATAAGCTTAGCCTTTTGCTTGAAATCAAGGGAAAAGGAGCTAAAGGAAAAGCCGGTTTTAGGAGACATCACTTGACTATTGATTGCCTTGTCACTCTCAGAATCATTACGGAGGAATGTCGCAATAGTAAAGTCGATCTCTTCTATTGTTTTGTGGAATTTAGAAAGTTTTTGATATTGTTCCTTGAGATAAACTTTGGGAGAGACTTAAAGAGATTATGGTGCCTCCTGAGCTGAGGATTGTTGTGATCCATCTCTATGAGACCATCACTGCCAAGCTGAAGACCAACGAGGGGTGGTCTAAAGACATTAAATGCAATAACGGAGTTAAGCAAGGGTGTCCCCTATCCCTTACCATTTTTGGCATATACATCGATAAGCTAGAGGAGTGTGTGGAAACTACGGGATGCACGGGCACCGAGCTTGCTAGTGTTCTCATTACTTTTCTCCTTTATGCCAATGATATCGTTATTCTTGTCAAAACCGATGATGAAATTTGACAAGCAGCGTCAAACTCTTCATGCCTACTGCTCCAAGATGGGTATGACAATTAATACCAACAAAACTAAAGTCATGATCATTAAATCCAAAAATATCACTCATGGTAGTTTTGTGTATAATAACCAGTGCTTAGAGCAGGTTCCTTCTTATAAATATTTTGGCATTGACTTCCCTCATCAACTCAACTGGAATTATAGCATCGAGAAACGCATTATTAGAGGCTGGAAAGCTTATTATGAGCTTGAAAACAATTGTAAACCGGTTGATGTTTATATTTGGAGTAAAAATAGGTTCCTATTTGAGACTCCTGTCACCCCTGTTGTCTTATACGAATGTGAAGTTTGGGGTTGCAGTATATCTAGAGAGTCATGGAGGAAGGTTGAGATGATTCAAAAGCAATTCATAACCTACAACCTAAAGATCAAGGTAAACACTTCCTATCCTATCCTCTTGATTGAAGTTGGTGTGTCCCCCGTTGAAAGTATGGCTATGTTTAGATATTTGATTTATAAGAAGAATATTTACAACATGGAATCCAAAAGGCTCCCAAAAATTGCTTCTAACTGTAGTCAAAACCCCCACCTTCGCCTCAAGCATAGGTGGCATAAGGATTCCCAGTCTTGGCTCAACCATTGGGGGATTAAGGAGGAGCTCAGTAATGGACGCAAATATAGTGTCAAAAATACTATTGCCTCCAAGTTTAAGGACAAGCTATGGGAGGTTCAGGAGTTGGAGGGTAAAAGGAAGCTAAGATACTATAAGGAGGTGATCAACCCCACCCTTGATAATAAAAATTATCTCTTTGTGTTGACCAACACTAAGAAAAAAATGAACATCGCTAGGATAAGAACTAATTCTCATGAGCTTCGGAGTGAGACCGGGCGATGGTCTATTCCAAAGACTCCCTGGAACAATAGAATCTATCAAATTTGCGATGCTAAGCATGTGGAAGATGAAAAGTACTTCCTTTTAGACTGCCAAACACTTACTCACATCCACTCTCGATTCCCTAACATCTACCACACTTCCAATCTTCTTGACCTATTAAGTCAGCCCACCTATAGCGATCTTGGAGCGCTTATTTCTCTTATCTTTAATAATAAAAACAAGATTTTTAAGAATCAAACTTAGATTCTTTTTCTTTCTTGAGATTCGATAAGTTGCGTTGATCTTAGCAATCATTATCATCATATATATATATAGGTTTAAGTGAACTATATTAAAAATTATTGTAATTTTAAGAATATATATATATATATATATATATATATATATATTCTTAAAATTACAATAATTTTTAATATAGTTCACTTAAACCTCATTCACTTATAATAAGGATTAGATAATACTTTATATATTTTATTTAATTGTAGCTTCGATTTTTCTTTAGAAGATTCATGGTTAGTGTTGATATATTTAAATATTATTTTAACTAGAAGTTTATTAATATTTAATGTTATTTATATATTAAATTAAACAAGAAATATTAAATTATAAATTTGTTTATTTCAACATTATAATTTTTAATTTGATTTATTTTTCTTTTCTACCTTTTTCAAAACATTTATATTATTTTTTTTTCTTCGTCTTCAACTTTTATATACAATTCTCACAAACATCATTATTTTATTTAAAATCCAAATGTTATTTGGATATTGAATGAAAGATTCAAATACTTATAAATTTAGTAACTAAACTTAAAACATGTTAGATATATCTATGCCAGTTAGTTAATGTGATTTATTTACTAAATTAACATCAATAATAAGAAATTAGTAAAAATTAAATTAATATATTTATAAGAATACTTTATATATTAAATATTAAATTAGATAAATAGTATTGATAAAATTTTAATTAATGTATTATGAATTTTAAATATATAATAAATTTAATAGTAAATATTAATACTCTATTAATATTAAATAATATATAAATAATAATTTCAATAATTTTAACATAATTCAGTACATTAACAATTGTTTAAATATATTGATTAATGTGGAAAAAAAAGTGTGAAATTATAATTGTTATTGTGTTAATTATGTTTATAGGAGTTCGATATATTTTGAAATAAGGCTTTCAAAATTTTAATTTATCTTTTTAATTAAATTGATTAGTTAAAAAGAATTGTCATAAGAACATTTTTCATGGGCCTCTGATATTAGTGAGTCATGGTATTGGCCTATGATATTGTAACAAAGCCTATTTACATGTTAAAAATATCCATTATAAAGTGGGGTTGAATCTACATGATTAAGAACCTTGTTAAATGTTTCCTTAAATGTATATATGCTAAACTCATATAATAATAATTATAATAATAACAACTTAGTTAATTCTTATAATTATTTTAATCTTGGCAATGTGGGATGCCTTATGAGGTAAGTGTTTTGATGGCATTTACTAGCTATTTAATTTATATTGTTGTATGTTAGTTATGCCAATAACCTTGTCTATAAGAGTCCTAAACTTTTAATTTAATTATCAATAATTACTAGCATTTGCACCGAGAGGTGCAAAGTAACGTCGAGGAATATGGAAAACAACAATCAAGTGAAATATATGGACAATGACATACAATCGAAATTTGAGTTTTTATATATCTTTTAAAGAATGCAATAGGAAGTTAAATTTAAAAATAAAGTTACACTAACATAAATTAATGCTAACATAATTGTCCCAAAACAATGCCATACTAATGATGGTACCCTTCCTCTTCCTTCTCCCTTGTCATCCTACCCTTTACTACATCCTACCCTTCACTATATGACATTTGAGAAGTGGAGAAAGTACCAACGGGGAATAAGAATAAAAAAATTACAAATATGAAGAGAGAAAATGAAGGAAAGGAAACCCTTTGCACTCAAGACGCATACAAAATGGATTCATGAATTCCCTCATAGGTTGGATCAAATAAGAAAATCATGGAGCTCATTGCCAATAATGAGAAAGAAAAGAAATTTGGAAAAAAAGAAAACTTGAGAAAGAGAGGCTCATTTGAATATAGCAGTAGGCTCACAAGCATCTCTTGCCAAATTTTCCCTCTATGTGAAATTCCATTGAAATTAAGGTATCTTTTTCCATTGTGTAAAGACAATTTATCAAGCAATGCTCAAGTCATTTAATAAGTTAAAATAAAATAAGAAGATCATAAAAGCAATACTCCCTTAATACACCTATAACAATTACTGTAACAAACACTCAACACAAAACAACTAATAACGTTGACCACATTATTTTATGGTTGTTATAATATGCATATTATTAGAACAATTTAGATCTCAAATTTTCTTTCACTTTTTTTTAATAAAACCTTAACAACATTATCTTATTCATAATAATAATTTTCATTTTTTTCATCATAACTTTAAAGAAAAACATAGAGAGTTATATATGGTGTAAGTAGTTCTGGCCCATAGTGATATATGGTTATAAGGTTTGGGGACTTCAACATAGAGAGTAAATATCATCCTCCTTTGCCACATCATTAGGTGTAAGTAGACAGTTCCTCCTCACTCCATAATCCTTGAGAGTTTTGGGCTCGCCCCTTCCGACTGGAGATAGTGTTTGGTCTCATTACACTTCTATTCCGTATTCGAATTTTTTCTGATAAAATGAGTGGTCATGACCATTATCCATACTTGGCCTACTTCTCATCATAGTCTGTTGCAACAGCTAGTCCTTTGGCTTGGTCTCGGTGCTTGTATGTTGGAGTCTCAGATCTCCTTGTTTCGGTTTGTATTATGTTGGACCAACTTCCTATGTTTAGATATTCCTTGTGTGCACCCAACCACCTATTACCAACCAAACAGGAGATGAATATAATCATTTGAGATGATATCTATAGGAAATATGTATGGGTTACTAGGATAAACCCTCAGGGTGGCTTACATTTGAAGATGGCATTTTATGTTGTGGACTTCATGGTTATGGGGGATTCTTTGTTTGTACCCATTACACACTTCACCATTGGATGCATGCCCTTCGGATCCCTTTGGGATAGTTTAGAGTTGGGTCTCATAGACTACAAATAGATATTGACCACCAGATTGACTGATCATATAAAATTTGGGAGCTGCTTGCTAAGTTCAATGATCAATTAAGAATTCTCACAATAGATCTATTGCTCAACTTTTTTGGGCCGTGGGAAAATTTGAGGACAACCTTTCACTAACGAATTTACCATCTAGTGGGCTGCTACCTTTCAGTGACCGCGCCACCTTTTATTATTGAATGTCCCCTTTATAAGGGTGGAAAACTAAGGAATGGGACGAGTAGCCTTCCTTGACAGCCGCCTCACTTGTTTTAGGGCCCCTACCCCAAAACAAGTGAGCGGGTTGTCCTTCCCCCTTTGCTTACTGAATTTCCCCACTTTGACAAGCGTGGTGAACTGTAACAATTACCAGTGATCTTCGGCCACCTCCATTTTAGGGCCCCTACCCCCCAAAAAGGGTTAAAAGAAAGGGGTTTAGTTTGGAGTACAAATATTTGGCTCTTAGAGTGTAGAGGTTCAACGTTAAGATCCTTTTCCCCATCTAGTTGTTACCTCGGCGCTAAGGCATTTTAGTGCCCCAATGGGGGTCTATGATAAATGTGTTTGCCACTCTTATCTCATGATATTATACAATATACAATATATTTTTGTTACATATATAATGATGCTATCATTAATAACCAAAATTTAATTTGATGAAATTAACATTGATATATCTTAATTTAATTCTAGATCTACCAAATATCGAGAGTGATTGAATCACTTGAGATACAAATCTCTTTTATTGTGAAAAAAAATTGATCCCTCCCATTTAGTAGATCTAGAGTCAAGATAAATCTAGGAAAATTTAATTATTAATTATTAATTATAATTATAATTGTTAATTTTATGCGTTTAATTTTTATTTTATTTTAAATGATATAAAATGTTAAACATTACAATAACTCTTCCATACTAAAAAACGTCTTTGGCGCAATTAAATATAAAAAATAATATTCTCAAAACCATTTAATTCATTAAAACTCTATTAATTTTCTTTATTACATTAACACTTTCACTCTTAAAATTGGTTAAAATTTATTCCAATGAAAAATGTACTAATTTATCTTCATTTATTATTTTTTATTAAATTAATATATTTATTCCTCAATTGTTTCCAACTAGCCAATTTAGTTTATTATGGTAAGCATGAAATACTGAAACCTTTAAACCATAAGTTAAAATACCATCCAAAATCATGTTAACCATTAGTCAAAAGACTATCCAAAATTAGGTTTGGAAAATATCAAGTAGACTCAATTTCATACTCGCCACCTAGTGGTATATCATAATTGAATATTTTCATTAACTCTGGAAATTCCTGCTGCGTACAGAGTGACATGAAAATATTCTCTCAATCAGAAAAGAGTGACATGAAAATTGACTTCACTCGTTGACCAGAAAAGTTTCAATGCAAAAACATTTTTTTTTAATTTTTTTTTTACTTCATCAATGGAAGAACGAATAACTCTTTTATCTCTCAATGGAATAACTTCAAAACAAATCCAAACAAACTTGTAAACAATATTGATATTCATAAAAAAAAATTGGGACAAAGTCCAAAAGAATACAAAAGCCCAAATCGTGCCATAGTATAGTATTTATTATTATTCATAGCTGTGAGTTGTTGCAGACAAAGACGACCCATACAATGGCTTTAAACTCACAACTACCTCTATAATGGTGGTTATCATATAACCAGAATGATGCCTCCGCTCATCTACTTCGACTCATATTTTGTCCCATAACATTGAAAACTTACTAGCAATGAGACATCGTAATGCCAATAAACCACCAAAAAAAACACTTTCTCAAATTTTGTACCAAACACATATAATATTTTGACTATAAATTCACCAAACGCTTGAAGCTGAAATCTCCCTTCCGATGTAACAAATCTGCTACAAAAAAATTACAGAACCTAATACCTATAATTTTCAATGGCACTGAACATCAATCCATCCATAGCAGAAATGCCTCCTTTAATTATTCTTCTATAGTAGAGGGCATAGCAACAACATCTCCTTTAATTATTCCTCTGGACTTCTCAAATATCACTTAAACTCCATACCCGATTGGAGACCTATAATCAGCTACAGAGCAACCTCGTGACCGGATCTAATCGACTCAACATCCATCGAAGGTATCAAAAACCTCCTGGCAAGAAACCATTATGCGTTTATAGTAGTTTTGCTTCCTCGAATCCAATTCTACCAAAACTCAGATGGTTTGCATAGCTTTATACAAAAGGTTTAAAACTGCAAAAGTTACACTGGCCAAATCTATCACCTTCCCATTCCTTTGTGCATCCTTACTCGTAGCGGGGGTAGTTGGACTTGCATTTTCCAAAAATTTCCCATATGTTGTGGACAGAGTGTGCGTTCCATGCCCTTTTGGTGTAAGCATCTTAGAAATGAAGGACCAGCCAACACGATAATAAGCCTTGTCGAAATCAATTTCAACATGAGGCATTGCTGACGAAACTCCCTGGCCTACTCCATTGCCTCCCAGGCAAAAACCACAGTATCCAGAATGAACCTCCCCTACACGAACCATGTCTGCTCCTGTTGAACCACATATCTAGCAATTGATTGGATCCTCAAATCCATGGCTTTAGCCATAATTTGATAGGCAACTGTGAGCAAAGTGATAGGCTTCCAACCCCCAATGGAATCTCTAGCTGCATTCTTGTGAATGAGGTTGATCAACCCCTTATTAATAAACCCAAGGAAAGGCAACCAGAGGCGAATATTTCCGAGGCAATATAATATAAATCATCGGCAATGTTGTCCCACAAATACTTGTAGAATTCACCATCTAGCTGGGGGGACTTGCCATTCTGCATGGAATACAAGGTTGCATAGAGCTAATCCTTCGTGAAAACCCCGTCCAATATATTCTCGGTCCAACTTGTCCCTGTCACCAACATATACCTTGTGAGAAACAACCCTACAACAAGCATCTCGAGCATCAACCACTTCTTTTGACAAAGAATATGGAGCAAAAATAGGCTGAAAATGAGAATTTACTGGAATTGGACAAACTTGTAAACCGCTTAATGTGCTTCAATCTAAAGGGGTTGGATCTTCGTAAGATCTCATCGTGCTTCGATCAGTCATTCAATTTGATTGTATTAGCTTCCTTTTGCGTGGTTCCAGTCCTAGTGGATCCACCATCATCAGTAGCATACTATCAGATAAGAAGCCACTGCTAGTTAAAGCGCTAGTTTTAGATCCTCCAAAGGCATATCCCTGGTTCTTACATTTCCATATTGAGAACCTATTACAAAGCTAATAGCAATTCCAGTTTTTTACCACCTGGTTTAATAAGAAATGCTTGATGGTGAAATTCATTCACTCGGATACAAATTCAATTCTCTATCCTCAGTTACCTGGAAAAGGCGAGCAAAGACCGAGGAGTGATGTAGTTGTTGAACCACAACATATCTAAGATTCTGATAGAGCAACTTTAGGCAGTGGGGAAGGCTTTCTTCGATCTCCTTATTGAGGAGAAAGAGAAGCAGGCGAACGACCACGCAGCGAGGAAGATAGCGGGGAATTTTTTGCGAGGAATTAGCCACCTCGACCTCAATTTGGCCCACTTAACTGCTATGTCTTCTTTGGAAAAGCCTTCTAACCAGAAAAAATTGTGTTCAAAAATTGCCTACAGACTTGATTTAGCTTATAGTCATAACTGCTCTTGCCAAATAGTAAATCAAAATGGGAAAAGTGGTGCTCTGCTATGCCTCCATGGGAAAAGGTTGAGATGTTGCACATCATATTTAGCCGATAATGTCTCATCATGATTAAAGAGTATCGAACCATTTGATTCATTTATCAATCAAAATACCATTTCCCAGAATTTTGTGTTTGCAAATGACAACAACATGGCATTGAGGATTTTTCAATTCATTAATGTGGGAAAACTCGTGACAATAAACTCCACATATTTGTTAAGTTTATGAAAGACAAAAAGCTCCACATTTCGATTTGTGGATGTGGAAAATTTGTGATAGTCAACTTCCTTTCAGTAGAAAATATGGGTGAATTAGTTTTCCGCTCAGATACTTCAACATGATTGACATCATAATCAGGTATCCATCATTATATTTGGATTCCATTCCTTGAATATCGGATTTTTCATCTTGTTGATACTCCCTTTGATGATCAGATTGAATTTCAATTGCAACACTAGTATCACACTCAATGACAGAACCTACAACTCCTGGACAAGGGCAACCTCCTATTGTGCAAGAAATTATGGAATAAAGTACAACGTAAACCTCCCACAAATTTCATTTTAAAAATTACACTGCACAGTGACGACTCACTAGTATATTAAAGGGTACAATTGCAGGATCATCAGAACACTCACATGCCTAGTTATAGTCACATTCTGAACCACAAATTACTCGTTGCAGTTGAAATAAGCAAAGACAAGGTCTATTAGTGATCAATGCATCCTTGTTATGCCATATTGGTTTTATTAGAAAGCTTGACCAGGTGAGTGTCTTATTCGCTGGGCAGTTTTATGGTTATCTTGTATGCATTTTAGATGACTCGGTTTATAGATCTTATTCAAGCTAAATCGTAGCGAGCGAAACAAGTTGCATTTTCTTTCTGGTTTTTCAATCACTAAGAATTAAAATGGCTTTCTATTTTCACCTGTCCATTTTTATTGCTGAACATTAACGAATTTGATTTTTTCTTTTGAGATTTGCCGAAGGTTCGAATTAGGTGAAACTTGTGACCACAGGCCATCGAAAGAAAACCGTCTAGTGAATCAGAATAAAAAACTTAAATGGCGCCAGTGTTTTGAGCCACGTTCCCACTTCCTTGAGTGGTCGCGGAAGAGTTTTAATGCACTAGGTTCTTTCTTCCACGAGTGCTAGTTTTTTTGTGAAAGAGGTTTTCCTGCACCTGAAATTATACAGGCACAGGGAAAAAAATGACCACGCAACGGAGAAGATAGCGGGGACAGGTGAATCGCTGACAGGGCGGTAGAGAAAATGTGGGCAGAAAGAAATATGACAGATGACAAACTTTCTTTGGTTGGAAATACAAACACATGGTAAAATCTCATTAGTGGGAAAGGTGAAATTCAAGCTTTCCTATTGGCTGGGGTGAATAGTGTTTGCCCACCTCAAGCCAGCAAAGAAAATGCCTCTGGCATAATTAGATAGATGGCATATATCTAACTCAACTAAATATTCTAGAATATTCATAATATACACAACTCAAAGGTTGAGATTTATCCTCAAATTAGTTATTCCCTTTTCCCCTTTTAATTAAATTGATTAATTAGAAAAGAAAAGAAAATAAGTCATATAAATAAGTGTCATATGAAGTGACTTATGGTTTTTTGGGCATGTGGTATGCATAAGTCACGGTATTGTAAGAAAGCCTAAAGCTTATTTAGGTATTAAGAATATCCATGGTAAAGGGAGGGTAAATCTCCATTGTTAAGAATATTGCTCCATGTTTTTTTAAATGCATATATGTTTAACTTATATATTAATTTATTTTATTATTTATTAATAGTAATAACAATTTGAAATAAAGTTATAATTTTATTAGTTTTTATTATTTTTTTACATTTTAGCAATGTGAGATTTATCATTTAATAAGTGTTTTGATGCTTATTATAGAATGATGTCTATGGGCATTTACCAACCATTTAATTTATATGATATCACTAGTCTAAAAATTACACATCTCTTTCATTTTGGGTTTGTAAAAAACACATTTCAATACAATAAACTATGCAATAATATCATATAACTAAACACATAAATCCAAAATTAAATTATATAAAAAGATATGCAATTTAAAATAATCAAATAAGCTAAAACCATAATTTAACAAGTGTTGTAAGGTAGCTTAGTCCCTTCCTCTCAAGTTAAAAATTATGTAATGGGAAAATTTGCATAAAAAATTATAACCTATATTGGACAATGATATCTAAATTAATAGTGGTTAATAGGAAAATAGAATCATATAGTCTTGTTTTGGGAGGAACTAATAAATTAAGATGTGAAGCGGATAAATTAATTGATTGCTCTTTTCATATCCTCTTTGTATGCAAAGACTTGCTTAAATTACAACCATATTCCAAAAATATGACATAAAATATTTGAGGCAGTTATCCACATGGTATTATCTTGTGCAAAGATTGCAATAAGACCTTTAAGTTATGGTATAATCAAATGTTTAAAAATTAGTTCTTAATAATATTGAAAAAAAAAAATTATTTTGCAAAATTAAACCTTATAAATTACATAAGTCAATACTAGAGTTTTACCTAAAAAAACTAATAAACTTTATTAAATTCAAGTTTACTATTATATATATATATATATATATATATATAAAACAAACATTTAAAATATTTTAAATATTCTATAATTGATATTTATGTATTATTCTATCTAAATTATAATAGAAAAAACCTTGATAATTAATATAATTTATTTTTTATTTTATTGTATTATATATTACTATATTATATAATAAAATATTAATTATTTAATATGTATGGTATGGAATATGATATTTTAAGTCATAATTAATATAATTTATTTTTATTTTATTGTATTATATATTACTATACTATATAATATAATATTGATTATTTAATATGCATGGTATAGAATATGATATTTTAAGTTATATATATATATATATATATATATATGGAGTTTAATGGGGTTGGATTTACTAACAAAATGGTAGAAGTTTACCCCATTGGGTAGGGTTGAATTCTAGGGAGGGCTAAGGCTAGTTACTTTGAAGCTATGTCTAGCCTTGAGTTAATGACCTAACATATGGTTGCACCTAAAGGGATTTTATTAATAATCTTGTAACTGAGGCACAAATAAGTGGATGAAAGCTTGGCCACTCTGCTCTTCTTTACATTAAGTCCAAAGGGGTTGAATCCAATGGAGTAATCTCTACACATATAAGTGAATCAAATTTGACCCATGTCATTCCTTATATTAAGCCCAAAGAGGTTGGATCCAATGGTGAAAAGCCAGGAGCTTTTCACCATTTGACAAGATTCAACTCTTTTGAGAGTAGCTTACCCTAGAAGTCTCTAGGTAATGGTTGAGTATATATTTAAACAAGAGAAATTATGTTAAGGACATCGTAACCTATATCAAAGGGCACTCAATTTTTTTTCATAAGTCCAAGTCTCGCTAGTAAGACTAGATTTTAACCATGTTAAAGGGATGGATAACACCAGATTTTAGCGAAGAATGTTAAAAAAACATCCCAAGCATGTTAATGAGAACTCTCATTGTGGCTTCTTACAGCTAGAAAATAAAAAACACAATAATATTTCGAAGATATTATTATGTGTGGTTATTTTACTATTAATCACTGCTAAAGAGTATGAGATTCCATGTGGTTCGTGGAATAAAGACTCCCCTTCAGTCAGTGAAAACAAAAGTGTTATAGGATAAAACTTACCAAAATAAAAGATAAAATTTATGAAAGGTTAATCCCTTAAAAAATGCATGTTTAAGTTTTGAAACGAAATGGGTTGTCGAAGTTGCAACTAGGGTCCAATAAAATTCCATTGCTGCTGAGTGAATCCTCCTCCCAATGCCACTTCTCTCTCCAGATGGCTGCAATAACTCTCGAACAGGCATAGGATGGGCAACATTAGATGGAGAAGCTGCATAGGATGGTGCTGGCGCAACATAATTTGGTTCATCTGTTGCGCAACATTTACAGGTTGCTGATATTAGGACCTACTTTTCCTTTTTTCGTTTTGTATATTTACAGGGATATACAAAGCGGTAGTAAGTTTGTGAATGTTTCCAAGCACTCTGAGGGTGGACACTGTGGGAGCTTGATTTTCTGGAGTTTATCGCCACAGAAAGGGATGTGTTTAAAAAATTGGGCGGATGCCACTTTAAATTGTTTTCTTTGGAGCACAGGTGCTTGGTGGATGAGTTTTTTTAAGGATTAGTGGTATGTAGTGCAGTGTTTTTAGTTACATGAATCATGCTGCATTTTTCACTCTGGTACTTTTACCTAGAAGGTGCAATACCATTTTTGTGCTACTAACGCTCTCGATGCCCTGATAATCACTTATTTCGAATTCTGGTTATCCCTTGGAATTCCAGTGGATACAGTTCTGGGGTATTGGTTGACTGGGAAATAAGGCTCGCCATCAGAATTCAAAAAAAACAGTCACCCGTATGTAGCAGCAGATTCTACCAATGGCGTTTTTTTTTAATTAAAAAAAAACAGTCACCTGTATGTAGCAGCAGATTCTACCAATGGCGTGTTTTTTGAATTCTGATAGCGCACACAAGTGGTGGCTGGTAAACATTATCGGGAGACGATACAAATTAAAATTACAACGGCGGGGTCGATGGAGGATGGGATTGGTGTGTACGTGCCCGATCTACATTCAAGTCTCGACCTAATGAGAGTGATTGAATTCATTATCACTTCTTCCGCTATTAATTTTACTTTTGGAGCTGTACTTTTATGATCTTTCAGGCAGATTTGTTTTTTTCTTTCAATTCGCTCATTATCTTCGTACCTACTTTAACTGCATTTGAGTTGATCCAAATAGCGTTGGTACATGTGGCGCTCTCTCTAGCCCACATGTTGTTGTTTTGTTTTGGTCGATTGATACTCTCGATCGGGTGTTTCTGTGATGTTCCAAAAACTTTTGCTCTTTCTCCTCTTGGGACGTTTTGGCCTACGTGGTTGACTCGTTTTTAGCCACGTTTGTAGTCTAGTTCGGGGTGGCACTTGAGGGTCTCCCGTTACGTGTGTTGGGTTGCTGGACACTTTGGAGGCCGGTGGACTTTATCATAGTTTGTTTGCTCATAGAGAAGGAGAAGCAAATATTTGGGTGGACCACATGGAAGATAGAGAAAGCAAATAAAGATAAGATAGAGGATTAAATCTAATTATTAAAGGGGTGAAAGATTATGGGAAAAATGAATTTACTTTTGATTTGTAAGGGACTTCTTGAAATACAAGTTGCTATGGCAAGGACAAATATGCCAAGCATGGTACGTAGGAAAGTTTAAGGGTGAGAAAATCAAACCCATAAGAGTCATCATGCCTAGCTTGCGTGATAAATATATCATTCTAAGCAATAACCAACTCTTGAGGGGTTCTCGTTTTTTTTTAAAAGAAGATTTAACTGTAAGACAACAAGAGGAAAGGAGGGAGGAAATGTCAAAGGTTAGGGCAGCAAGAGATGAGGGAAAGATCACATGGATTTATAAGGGTGAAGCTATGAGAGCGCAATTTGGATCTCCTTCCAAAACAGGGTAGCAAGATGTTAATAAAAAAGAGACAACTAACTCTTTAGCAGGAAATCAAGAAGTAAGGTCAGTATGGGAAAATAGGGACAAAGACTGAACTGTAAGTCTTGCGTGTCAAAACAAATAACAATCAAGTCATACACAAGTTTCCTTAAGTTTAGTTTGTTGGAACTGTAGAGGTTACCCATCAAGACAAGGACCTGGGCTAGGGCCTATTGCAAAATATAGAGACATAATTTGCCTCATAGAAACACATGAGTATGAAGGGTGCAAGACACATTTGTTTGAAGGGTACTAGAAGATGGCGGTGTGGAACAAGGCAGTAGGGAATGATAAAGGACATGGGGGTATCATGGTATTAGTGAGAGAAAAAGAAGGTCGTTTCATTCAGCTAGAAAAATAAGACTCAAATAAACAATTCGTTTGGTTTAAAATATTAGAAAATGGAAATCACATCAGAATTGCAGCATGATATTTTGAGCCGCAAGTTTAAAAAATCTACAAAAGTAGAGGGCTTGACCACAAAGATCTCTTTGCAGCCTTAAAGGTTGATATTGCAACATATTCTCAGCTAGGCGAAGTCATTATATTGGGTGATTTCAATGCTAGGACTGCAAGTGAGAAAGCTAGCATTCTTTGTTGTAAAGAACACTGCGACCCTATCTGACTTACGGAAGAGAGTAATTATCAGTGGGAAAGAATTTTAGAGGAAAATGGCTGCAATCTCTTTGGTGAATAATTGCTTACTCTATGTGGGGCTTTCGATTTAGTCATTTGTAATGGTTTGAATGGATGGGAAAGGTCTAGTAATTTCATTTGCAATATTTACAATGGAGCAAGTGTAGTAGGCTATATAATTTTCTCACATAGTTTGTGTGAGAAAATGGATGAAATTTTGATTGGAGGACTTAAAATCAGATCATAAGCCATGTTATTTAAAGAAATAGTTAGGGTCAAAAACTCAATGTGTTCAACAAAATCCTCCAAATAGTGGAATTCTTTTGACTCCAGAAAATTGTAATACATTCAAAATAGTGCTAGAGGCTCTTCGAGAAGGAGAAAATTCTATTTCATGACCTACGTAGTCATGAATTAACACATTTAATTCAAAGCGCACTTGCAGAGTGCAAAAGAGAAAAAATTAACAAGTCTAAAACAAATTACTTTCCGGTTAATGCTTGGTTTGACGAGTAATGCAAAAAGGCAAGGAGATTGTGTTATGGAAAGAGTCAAACAAGGATAACATAAAGCCCAAAGCTTACAAGCAGAGATTAAGAAAGAAAAAGGTTGATTTCATGGTTTCGAAGAGAGAAGAACTAATATTACTTGGGAAAAATAACCCCAAATTATGTTGAAAGGAGCTCCAACCGAGAAAGATGCAAACTGAAAACAATATTACAACTTCTAAATGGTTTGACTATGGAATAACTTTATGATCAAGCTCCCAAGGTTGACCCTCCTCCCTTGGTCAACAGTGATACACAACTCTTCACGATGCAAGAGGTAGAGATGGGTATCAAGAAGTTGGGTGTTGGAAAAGAAAAACACTTAGCTGAACTCCAAGCAGAGTATCTAAAGTGGAGCTTAAAAATGCTTGCACCTCACATTAAAAAAAAATTCAACAAAATCATACAATAGGGATTCCCCACAGTTTGGAAAACTAGTTTGGAAATACCTCTTTTCAAGAGAGATTACGTCAATAATCCCTCCAATTATACGACCATAATGATGAACCCCTTTGCAATGTTATTTGGAAGCATGTTAAAAAATAAAATCAGCGAGTGGGAAGAAGAAAGAGATAAACATGCTAAAGGACAAGCATGTTTTAGACCCAAACATTCCACAGTTGATCATGGTATAACTTTAAGGCACATCATTGAAAAATTTTGGGAGAAAAAGAAAGAAGTATTTTTTTGCTTTGCTGATTTCAGGAAAAAAAACTTTGACACGATACCTACGGATAAGCTTTGGCACATAATGGAGGAACTTGGGGTTCCCAGGCATTTAAGAGCAGTTTTGCATAGGATGTATGAAGAGGTGAAAGTCAAAATTAGAACTTTAACAGACATTTCTGAAAGTTTTAGAAGTGATATCGGTGTCAAACAAGGTTTCCCATTGTCCCCTGCCCTCTTTGATTTATATATCAACAAGCTTGAAGAGTGGCTAAATTCGAAAGGGGCTGACGATATCCATTTGGGAAATTTTGTTATAAGGCTTCTTTTGTAAGCATATGACCTTATTCTGATTGCTAAATCCGCTCTTGGTTTGCAAGAGCACTTACTTTCCCTTGAGATTTTTTTTAGACCTTGAGAATTTTTGTAGAAGTGTGGGGATGCAAGTCAATATCAACAAAACGAAAGTGATTTCTCTAACAAAAGAAAACATAACCAACATAAGTTCTCACTAGAATCACTTTGAAGGCAACGATAGTTCCATAGTTGTGGATTACAAATACCTTAGAATTGACTTCAACAAAAATCTAAGTTGGGATGGATGTAGAAAGAAAAGTACTTTGAGGGGTTGGAAAGCATTTTATGCTTTTCAAAATAGGTGTAGAGAGGCAAAGTTATGGGACTAAAAAACCATTCTAACTCTTCTTGGGATTTTAGTGATTCTAGTGATCCTCTACGGTTGCGAACTATGGGCTAGAAGTATATCCAACATGCAGTGGAAACAAATTGAGAAATTTCAGAAGCATTTGATTACAAAAAAAATCAAAATTAAAAGTGCAGTTCCTTATGCTATATTGTTAAGTGAAACAGGGGTTGCTCCTATTAAATAAATTGCTATGGTGCGGGTCATAAGGTATTTAAGAAAAGTTGAGCAAATGGAAGAGCGCAGATGGCCTAAGGTTGTGTTTAATGACATATTGTGCAAAAGAAGGAAGACTTGGATGCGGCAAAATAACAAATGGTTTAGAAAATGGGGAGTTTGCTTGAGCATGTGTCCCAAAAACAATAAAGAGATAAAATCTTTTGTTATGGATAAGTTCCACAAATGTACTTAGAAGGAGTTAAGGAGAAAGAAAATTTATTATATAAAAGAGTTTAATCCCACTCATAATCATCAACAAAAAGTGTACATAGGGGTCAATATTTATTAGAGAGCCAAAATTCTTATTGCTCAATTAAGGATTAATTCTCATCTACTCCGTTGTGAAACAGGGCACTGGAAAAGGCCAAAAGAAGTGTGGGAGGAAAGAGTATGTATTTTTTTCTATTTCAGAGAAAGTGGAAACATAAAAGCATTTCATTTTAGAATGTGAGGCCTTCAAAGATAGCAGGGAAAGTTATGTAGAAATTTTGGCAGCTAGCTCTTGGGATAATCCATTCAGGGAGGGGTTTGTCGAGAAGCTGGGAGAGTTTATTGTGAAACTTCACAGGATAAGGGCCGAATACAAGAGCCAAATAGAGAAGAAATATGTCCCATAGGTTCTCTTTAGCCTCGTGGACGTTAAAATAACTCCTTCTTCTTCTTCTTGATATTTTGACAACATGCATTTTCGCTCCTCTTCGAATCTCGAGAATCTCAATAAAATCACTGTCAGGATCGAGAATTGGGCAAGAGCTTCCTTGCACAGTGGTCGACCTTTGGGGGTTGGGGAAGTGACGAACTCTGTGGATTTTCGTGTTGTTCCCTCGACGAGCCAGTCCATGGATTTATCACAAAAGAGAGGTGGAGGAAAGCATTCGAAATCCCTAAAGTTAATTGACATTCCCAAACCCTTGTGGCTTGGGTCAGAGTCTTCCTAGGATGGTACTGAGTAGTTAAAGTTGAACACATTGTTAGGTCACTGGAAATTTACATCCATGGGGGAGAAGATTAAGTAGTGTATTATGAAGTGTTGGACCTCCATTTTAAAATATTGCCTAAGAATAAGTATGATGCACAACAAATGGATTTGTTTTCATTACCTTAGTCAACAGGATGCAGATTTGAGCTTGGCGTCACCCTGGGTGAAAGGAAAGGGGTTCTTAATTCTACAAAAATGGTAGGAATCCCCATGTTGGAAGATCATTTGGGCTAAATTATCGGGTCTTCCACTTGAATTGTGGAACCGCTCGAATATTATGGAAATTGCTAATGTCATTGGAAAATTCTACTATTGGGATTAAGGACCCTTAGACAACTTGATAAAAAAATAACATGGGTTCTTGTGAAAGTTGATCTTGGTGGTGGACTATTAGCAATGATGGACCTATCTTGGGACATTTTTACTCATAGGTTGCACATTGATTATTGGGGGATCCCATATAGGTGTTTGGTTTGTCACTTGACAGGACACTGATAAGCGGTATGTCCATCTAGACTTCAAGTTGCTCATCGGCATGGCTCTAGGGACATGAACATATTTATCTGGTGGAGGCGTGTGACATATTGGAAACAAAAATTCTATTGGATTTTCTTTAGAAGGACATAGGTACTTTTGGCTCTCCCTCTGTAAAAACTTATGTTGCTAACAATTATTATTTACTAGTTTTGGATTCTAGTGTTGATCATAGAATTATGTCGTTAGGTTTTGACCCCTTGGGACGGGTTCCCCTATCTTCTTTCATTGGCACTGTTGGACCTCACTTTCCTCCCTCCCCTATTTATGATGGAAAATAAGGGTTTTTTTTTTCCCTCTCTCTCCTCTATAGACCCATTTGGGGCCTGCGACTAATGTGCCCTCTAACACCCCTTCTTCCTCAACTCTTCAGTTTGTGTCTACCTCAAGAAACTATCCCATTTCTCTTGACCAAGAGCTAGATCCTCTCTCACATTCCAACACTGTAGGCTTGGAACCCCTGCCTATCAAAAATATATTTTTCCACAGGAAGGAGGAAAAAGGCAAGTGTCAATTATTGTTTGTTCCTATTTCTAAGAAGCCTTCGAACACTCAGAAAAAGAAAAGCGCTAAGTATAAAGATAGTGAGTCTTGTATGAACTCTGAACAGACTTGTATCTTTTCCTCCTAGGATGTGGGTGATGGCACCACTCTCGATTATGGACCTATCTTGGGACATTTTTACTCATAGGTTGCACATTGATTATTGGGGGATCCCATATAGGTGTTTGGTTTGTCACTTGACAGGACACTGATAAGCGGTATGTCCATCTAGACTTCAAGTTGCTCATCGGCATGGCTCTAGGGACATGAACATATTTATCTGGTGGAGGCGTGTGACATATTGGAAACAAAAATTCTATTGGATTTTCTTTAGAAGGACATAGGTACTTTTGGCTCTCCCTCTGTAAAAACTTATGTTGCTAACAATTATTATTTACTAGTTTTGGATTCTAGTGTTGATCATAGAATTATGTCGTTAGGTTTTGACCCCTTGGGACGGGTTCCCCTATCTTCTTTCATTGGCACTGTTGGACCTCACTTTCCTCCCTCCCCTATTTATGATGGAAAATAAGGGTTTTTTTTTTCCCTCTCTCTCCTCTATAGACCCATTTGGGGCCTGCGACTAATGTGCCCTCTAACACCCCTTCTTCCTCAACTCTTCAGTTTGTGTCTACCTCAAGAAACTATCCCATTTCTCTTGACCAAGAGCTAGATCCTCTCTCACATTCCAACACTGTAGGCTTGGAACCCCTGCCTATCAAAAATATATTTTTCCACAGGAAGGAGGAAAAAGGCAAGTGTCAATTATTGTTTGTTCCTATTTCTAAGAAGCCTTCGAACACTCAGAAAAAGAAAAGCGCTAAGTATAAAGATAGTGAGTCTTGTATGAACTCTGAACAGACTTGTATCTTTTCCTCCTAGGATGTGGGTGATATAACACCATGTTGACCGTATTTTCTTCTCTAGATAGATTTTGATTTTGGATTTAACCAAATCTCGAATCCCTAGAACGGACAAGCCTGAATCTTTTGTTTCCCCATGATTCTGTTGTCCCTTAATGCAGGGGGGTTGGGAGTGGAACCAAAATCACGCTCCTTGAGAGATATCATCCTTAGAAATAAGTCCGATGTGATACTTCTAAAAGAAATCGTGATTTCTAGGGAAAGTTCATGGGAAATTCTTCTCAGAATTTTCCCTAGATAGCTCGTTTGTGCCTCCAGTTCCTGTGGCCTCTATGGAAGATTGGTGACGACTTGGAACCCTTTATGTATCAATTTAATGGCATATTTGATCCTGGAGGTATTCTATTATCTGGATACATGAGGGATTTGATCACTCACTTTCATATTATCAATATGTATGGTCCATACTCAGGAAGGAAGGCTTTTTGGGATTGGGTCAATGATTTAGGGCTTTTGGATCTTAACTCTCTCATTGTGATGGAGGATCTTAATTTGACATTGTGTAGAGACAAGATCTGGGGTGCTAGGGCTAAGTCTAACTCTTTGGAAACATTTTTCATTTATTTGTTTAACTCATTGTCTCTTAAGGGCATTGTTCCATCAAGGATTGTGCCCACTTGGAACACTGGAAGGACTAGGATGGATGTCATCTCTAAAAGTTTTGACTGGTTTTTATTCAAGGAGTCATTTTTTTCATGTCTCGTGGAACTTAAATCCTTGGTCATTCCCTCTTTTTCTTCAGATCACCTTTTGATCCTCCTTCCTTGGGCGGGTGAGACTAGACGCAAAGCACACCCTTTCAAATTCAATCATATTTGGTTGGACTGCAAAGAATTTGAAGCCATTGTAAGTGTGGAATCATCCCACCATTCCTGAGAGATTGAATTGTATGGATAATATTTGTTACAAATTGAAAATTTTTAAGCTGGAGGCTTGTAAGTGGGTATTGACACGAAAGGTTGTCGATTTACAGGAGTTGGACGATATTGAATCTTCTCTGAGTGCTCTTAATGACACATATGATCCATCTTTCTTCTCGGATAAATATCAATCTAAGATTTTGGAACTCGAAGCCAGGAAGAGACTAATATGTATAACTCAAGATGATGTTTGGTGGCTCAGTAGTAGTGCTACTTGGGTTGTGACATGAGACAATAACATTAATTTGTTTCATAAACATGCCACAATGAGGAGGAATGAGAATGCTATATGGGGTATACATGATGAGGAGGGCATATATTTTTCTATTCAGATGGACTTCGAATACACTGCTTTATGTTTCTTCATGAGCCTTTTCACAACCAAAGAACACTAGTTTGAGGCACAAATGGATTTCTTAAGACATGTGCCACAGATTTTATAAAATCCAAAGAACGATATTTTGGGTAGTAGACCAGTCACGAAAGATGAGATCCACAAGGTTCCTCTTGCTTATGCCAAAGAAAAAAGTCCAGCCCCAAAGAGGTCGGTGGTGGAACTGTTTGTTCACTTTTTTGAGCTTATGTCATCAGATCTTCTTGCAGTGGTTGAAGTTTCCAGGTCCAATGGCTACATATATGGAGCTATTAACACTACCTTCATAATATTAATTCCTAAAAGGCAGCATTTGTCCAATTTTCTAGATTATCGTCCCATCTCCCTTTGCAACTATATTTACAAGATGATTTCAAAACTTATCGCTAATAGGCTGAAAATCTACCTGGCAGAGCACATTTCATTGGAACAATTTGACTTTTTGGAGGGGAGACAAATACAAGATGCAATAGCCATTACTTTGCTACGCCTCCACTCCATCAAGTTGAGAAATCTTATGACATGTATGATGAAGATTGATTTGAACAAAGCTTTTGACAATGTGGATTAAGAGTTCCTAAGGCTTATTTAACACAAGATTGGACTTTCCCGACATAATATGGGCTGGATAATGGCATCTGTGACATCTAATAATTTTGCAGTGACTATCAATGGGCTTATGACCACTTTTTTAAGGCTTCTAGAGGATTATGACAAGGTTGTGCATTTTCACCCCTGCTCTTCCTGCTAATCATGGATGGACTAAGAAAGAAGCTAATTGATTTTAGAGAATGTGGGCTGATTAAGGGCGTGAAGATGACTCATCACATCGACATTTTCCATCTGATGTTTGTCTATGATATTCTTTTTGGTGGTAAGTTATCTGTATCTGAGAGGACACTTCTACATTCTAGTCTCATGTTCTTTGGATATGCTTCAAGCCTTTATACAAATAATAGGAAATCATAATTGATTGTTGCTCACCAAGAGGATTGAGCAATCTTGCAGATCTGTGATATTTTTTGGATTTCCTCAATGCTATTGGATTCTGGCTTTGTTTATTTAGGTTTTAAATCAAAGCCTACCAACTATCTGAATTCGAATTAGGGATGGTTAATACGAAAGTTTGAAAATAATTTGATGAACCGGTCATTCAAGTGTTGGTGGGAGGCTTATTCCGATAAGGTTTGTTCTCCAGTCAATTTTGATTTATTGGATGCATATATACATGATCTTGATGGAATTCACACATAAAATCAATGCTATTATGGCAAGATTTTTGTGGACTAGTTGCAATCAAATAGGGAGATTTCGTCTGGTGTGATTTTCATATATTGCCAAAGCTGTGGATGAGGGGGGTTAGGGCATACTAGATACACTCTCTTTCAACAAGGCACTAATATGTAAGAGTCTATGGAGAGGGCTGACTGGTAGGGGCATCTTGTCACAAATCATTAGAGGCAACTACATGGACAATAAAGGCTTTGATGTGTGGATCAAAGTTGGAGCGACACATCAATAGGTTATTTCCTATGTCTGGCATAACATGATGTGAAACAAACATTGACTATTTGGGGGTCTCTGTTGGGAGATTGGGGATGGTACACAAGTTGAAGTTGGCTTGGATGCCATCAAAGGTATACAAGGAAATCACACATTATTTGTTCATCTCCTCCAGCATCTCCATGTTAAAGGTATATTCTACATCTCACATATTGCTATTTATCGAGATTTTCCTAACATTTTTCAGTCCTAGCTTAGGGCATAAGAAATTGGACTATCTGGTGTCCTAGCAACAAAATGGGATCAATACATTTTGCATATTAGCACACCCGGGATCACAATATCATAACAAATGGATATGATGAACTAGGATGCTCAAACTTAGTAGGGATGAATTATTGTCAGAGAGATATACAAATATATTTCCAAGGCTTTGACTACATCTAAAGATTACATTTGGTTTCAATAGTCTTGGTCATGGGAGTTTCCACAGAAATTCAAATGTTTCGGATGGTTGTCCTTACATAACAAAATTCTTACTTAGGAGAATCTTGTTCGTAGGGGTTTTATTGGTCCTGGCATATGTCCTCTTTGTATTCAAAATTTAGAGGACGTTCAACACTTGTTTTTGGTCTGTCCATTTTCCATTGAGGTTTGGACCGAAGTCTTGCATACTTTACACATTGTTGCTACTTGGCTCACAAGCTCTTTGGAGGATTGTCTTAAACACTAGCTCTTTGAGACACAAGGAATATTGCACTTTGCCTTTCTACATCATTTGGGGTTAATGGAAATGTAGGAATAGAAGGAATTTTGAACACACAATGGCTTATAGGAGGAACATTATGTTGAGGATTTTAGCTTATTTCTCAGAAATTGGGCCTAGGAAAAAAACACAAAAAATGAGAAAGGTTAAAAAATGGGATGTGTGGAAAATGTTCCAAGTTGTTTTTTTTATTGGCGCCAACACAAATAGACAGCACGGATATGGCTTATTCATTGTCTTCAAGCGTATATGCTATTATCATTTATGGTGGGAGGGTGGAAGGGGCACCAATAGTAAGGCTGAAATCATCACCTTTTGGGGAGTCCTCATATGTGCAAAACGACTTGGTTTTAGAGGACTCTAAATGTATCATTGACCCGTTAAAAGGTCACTCTCATTTTCACCCACCTCTGTTATCAAATTAGATGATCATATTCATGTTGTGGAGAGATTCTTTCAACATCTCTTGTAGGCACATTTACACTGAGCAAAACCATATTGCAGGTCAAACCATATTGCACACATGTTATCCAAAAAAAAAGAGTTGCCAAAAAAGCAGGTGTCATTTATTTTGCTTCTTTTAATGAGGATTCTAAGACTAATGTAGGTAGTATAAATTTTTGTAAAAGCTTTTACATAAACAATTTATTTAAGTATTTTTTAATCTATAGTTAGCTTTCATTTTGTGATGATGTAGACAAGGAGATATGGTTAATCTAAATAACCTGGTTTTGACTTGTATAACTTATTGATATTTCAGAAATTTTGGATGAGAGTCCTAGACAGAATATATGTACTAATCTCTGTAGAATAAAGGTCATTGTATTCAGATGTAAAATCTGCAGAATAGAATTACAACTGAAAAAGACACATGTATTTCGTACTCTCCTTCATGATATAAAAGATAGCGATTTTTTCCTTCTCTTAAAAAAGAGAGAAGAGGAACGAAATATTGCCGATAAACTAACACTTGTACTCCCAGAACGTAAGAAACTAAATCGTATGATGCACCAATTCAATGCCAAGGGTAATATCGAATTTATCAACGATGAGAATCATGATAAACGGACGAATAAACAGATTTTAGGGTTTCATCTTATAAAGGGAACAGACGACATATAATGCCCTCGTTACTTAGTAATCAAATGACCAATCTTTGGAAGTCTTGTTACAGAGATTTTCTTCAAATAATCAATATCTTGGACTGAGAGATATATCAGAGATTTTGACAGAGACCATATATCAGAGATTTAGAAGCATTACATAGAAAAAATCCAATGTGCTGGAAAGATTGAAAAAGAAAATCCAAACTCAAAGAATAGATTTTGTAGCAGTAAAAAGCCAAAAGAGGAATTAAAACATGTTGGTATCTGTGTGTGACAATGGACAATATAAATCTCCCAAATCATGATTCAGGGTTTAAACAGTATCTTCACATGGTCATCAGGGTTTAAACAGTATCTTAAACCTGCATGTCAACATTTACAGACATCTCTGTGTGCGCTCTGCAAGGAATAGTATTGAAAGAACAATAGGTACGAGGAAAAAACCTGGTCCTCAGAATGTGGAGATCCGGGTTTGCTGTCTGCCATGGAAATTGCCATATAAGCCTGTGAACCAGAACAAATTCCAAATGCTTTCCTGCAACGTGCTTTCCTGCAACGTTTCCAGTTGAATCTCAAATAAGAATCTCAGTTGCAGTCAACTGGTTTGCAAACAAATTGGTGTGAATGGAGCTCATTAAAACTTGGAAGTTGATTATGAAGATTGAAAATACATTAAACATCATACGTGCAAACTCTTCTTATAAAATATGAATAAACAATTTGGAACTATGAAAGGGTCCCCACCTCGCACTCGTCATGTTTCAATCGAAACATTGAATGCGCCGAAGACCAACTGGCCCGTTGCAGTTTCTTGCGTGGAGCGCTGGACACTCATTACTCACTTGCTGTAATGAGTACAAAGATTATAATGACCTACTAGAAGTGGGTCTGATTATAAATAATGCAGCAGTCTTGACATAATTATGCAGCAGTTATTTATGGTTTTTTTTGGGAAGTGGGTCTGTTTTTTTTCGAGTTAGAATTGATTGAAATCACAAATTTGAGATCTCCTCTCTATAATTGAATTGTCCTACGTATAAAATACTAAAAACACCATACAAATATAATGGTGGGGTCTGAAAACAACAGATAATATTTGCTGTAATGAATACAAAGATGATTTCCCAAACGATTTCCCAAACGATCCATGCGTTTTGACTGTGATTTCATGCTCCTGACATTAGGGTCGAGAGTAATAACCACCGACCATGTTGGTAACCATCGTGTTTGTACGCAGTTATCAAATAGGGTTTGCATCAATAACGATGGACTATGTTGGTAATTATTGTATTTATTTTTAGTTATTAAATTTGAGAGATTATGATAAAATTTGGTAGAAATTTTGATAAATTTGATTAAAGAGTTATTGATTGTGTTGAATTTATTTCCACTCAAAAAAATTTAAACACTCCAGCATTCTAGTTTTTTAATTTTTTTTATCAAATTCTGACAAGAAAACCCAAAAAAAATTATGATATAGCCATTTGAAAATAAAATTATTGATGATACTAAATCCATTTTCATCATAAAAAAAAATTCAAACACTCCAATATTCTAATCTTCTAATTTATTTATTTTATCAAATTCTTAAAAAAACCAAAAAACAAAAACTTGCCCTCGTTGTGTCATGAAAGTTTAACTAACGCTAACGTAATAAAACATTACATCTCTTTCGGACACTACCTTCAAATTTGATATCTGCGTACCAACACGGTGGTTACACGGTGGTTACTGCTTACCAACATGGTCGGTATTGCTGACCCTAAGTCTTATTGCAGTCTCGCCCGGAAACGCCAATATTGTCCTGCAAATATTGTCTAGCACTCCACGCAGAAACGCCAATGGGCAAATTGGTTTTCGGCGCATTCAATGTCCCTATTGAAACAGGACGACGTGCGAGCTGGGGACCCTTTCATAGTTCCAACTGGTTTATTCATATTTTATAAAAAGATTTTGCACGTATGATGTTTAATGTATTTTCAATCTTTATAATCAACTTCCAAGTTTTAAAGAGCTCCATTCACACCATTTTGCAAACCAGTTGACTGCAACTGAGATTTTCATTTGGGAACTTAGTTACTGAAATCTAAATCAAAACTAGTTCATCTAATTATATTTTTGGTTTTACTAGTCTCCGTGGTAGATTTAGAATTAAGATTCATTTCAGATATTTGGTAGATCCAGAATTCAGATTCATTTACTTTCATTTTAAATAAACTATATTCTATATGAATCTAAGCTAATTTAACTCTTCTATATTAACAAGTTAGAATAACTTGTTTTTTCATATGAAATTTCAAAATAATTTAAAATATCATACATATAAAACCATTGTTTTACATTTTATTAATTGTAAAGCATTTAACAATATCATTTTCAATACACAACTTTCTAATTATCAGATCAAATTTAAATAACAAGAAATAACCCAAATCCTAGAGCTAAGCTTAAATTTGGAGTCTCATTATTCATAATTCTTAAATCCTACCAAAATGAATCGAAAAAAGCTTTCTTAGTCTAATATTAAGCCCTTATCTTTTTGCACATTAAATATATTCACATTTGACTAAGGAAGAAACTATTAGAGACACCAAATGTTGGAAATGTTGTCATTGATGGCAAAGGAGATGACAATGGCTAAAACGGCAACAAGGCAAAGAGAGCATGAGACATGAAGCGACGGTTATGCAGAAAGGATCATGTGTTTGGGCTTGACATCAATCAGGGAAGACATCGAGTCAGGAGCGAGGAGAAAATTGAAGAAAATATATAAACTGTTGAGACAGGGTTGACTGTGAGATCGAGAATGAATAATCAATTGTGTAAATTCTGTATGGGCCATATATGTATCCCTTAGTCAAAAATTGTGTGATGGAACCCTATGATTGACTGTGTGAATAGAAATTGCAGTATTTCAAAGTTCGTTGTTATGTGGACAATCCCCTGAGGGCCCTACCTCACGGTGTATTGATTTGTACATGCTGTGTAGAAAACAACTGAACTTTTTCTGTATAGAAACTCAAGAGGCCGACTCTGTTCATGTGGCATAGCAAAGTAAACCTCTATCATTTAAAGAGAAAGGCGATTTTAGTAGATCGGATTGAGCAGTAGTGAATTGGTAAATACAAACGGAACCACAGGGAAAAGGAGAGGAACCACGAGAGTCACGTGAACAGTGACGGTGGTTTGCGAAACCAACCCCACCCATATCGCACCGCCTTTGTACGGTAAGCTGTATTTTCAATTTGAACGTGATCAATGCCATAGGCTGACACGTGACCTTAAGTGGTTTGGAGATACCACTCTCATCGTGAGTTAAAAGCCCATGCATCTAAGTCACGTAATATTTTATTGAGGACGTTGGATCATCTGAAGTAGTGTGACGTCGTGTCTGTCATTAGATGAGAAGGGTTGTTTACCCCACTCTTAATTTGTGTTGAGGACTGATGTTTAATGCAAGGTCGAGGCTTATAAAGCTTTCTCATTAATTTCAAGGTTTTTTGATGTTGTAACATTTGATTGGAGAGCTTCATATATTGGGCATTATGTTTATGGAATTGTCGTGGGTAAGTCTAAGGTATGTTATAATGCATTATGGGCCCGAGTGTTAATGGAAATTCGAGGAGTATACATATGGGGGAATATATATATATATGGTGTTATATATACTATGTGACAAGTCGAACCTTACAGGAATTGAATTGATTATGGGGTGCACATTAAAATACCTGGGTCCTTGAACATTAAAATCATATTAAGAGTTTAGCTCTTGAACAATGGCAAGTTTATAAAGTTTTGGGTATATAAAGAAATGACTTCCACACACAGTCAAAGCTGCCAACATTCAATAAAATGTTATTTTATCAAAGGTTAAGCCCAAATTTATTCCGTATGTGTAAATTGAATGGACAGAAGAGTGGGACCCTCATGAATCACATCGAAGAAATGCATACCAGCGGAACTTGTTAATAATAGTAAATCATCGCATCGGGAGTATTCAAGTTGCGATTAATTGCATCATCACATCGGGAGTACTAAAGTTGCGATTAATCGCAATTGGAAAAATGAAGTGAATAGAAGATTATCACACCAGGAGTATTCAAGTTGCGATTAATCGTATCAGCAAATAGAGCAGAAAAGTTTAGAATTTATAAAGCTGAAGGATCCAGATCTTTTAAATGTTAGCGTTGGTTGTTTAGTAATTAAAATCCAAGGTTATTAAAAAGGTTTTATAATATCGCTAAGAGTTATTTATGTTCGATTAAAAGACAACTGTATAGGCAACAGTTATGCAATTTCAATGAACAGGGAAAATGAATATAGTGAAACGAAAAAGAGAGGTGTGGTGATTGATAAACAAGAGAGGAAAACAGAGAGAGAGAAGTGTTGTTCAAAATTGATACTGTAATTGAATGAAAGGTTTTAACTGTTTACATTGTTTGTGATGTAATTGGCAAGTCTCTGGAGAAAGATAAAATCTCACTGTAAAGTTGAAATGGTTACATTTCTCTGAGTAAATTGATAAAAGAGAAGAGAATGCAGAATTGAAGAAAAATAAATAATCAAGAAAATATGAAGATTGGAGTACAGTAAAAAAAAACAATCAAAGGTACAAAACAAAGCTGAAATCCAAGGTAAATCAGCAAATGTTTCTTTTATGAAAAAGAGGGAGTTGAAGCTTCCTTGCAAGTTGTAGCTTGCAGAATTTGAGGTTGGAGCCTCCTATAGGTTGGTGCTTACAGAAAATCAGTGGTGAGAGGGAGTTGGAGCTTGCCTTTACATCACAACAATAATAAGATGTGGTTTTCTCCCTTTATGGGTTTCCACGTATATCTGTTGTCTCTGTTTGTGATGTCTATGTGTTGATATGGTTATTTAGTCTGTTTAATATTTACTGCTCTGTCATAATTCTGCTGTTACATTATCTTAACTTTTCTTCACAGTTTGTTTCCATATAAAATTGATCATGAAAGATAAATTGTAAATAAGTTTAATTTGAAAAGTTTTTTTAAATATTCTTGAAGGTGACAAATTGATTCACCCCCCCCCCCCCCTCTCAGTTTGTCTAAGATTTCAACAATTAGTATCAGAGCCGGTTCCTTTTTGTAGCAGTTTAACAACTGAAAGGAGATCCTAGGTTCTTGAGATGGCTAGTCAAGAAGGATCCTCAACGAACAAAGCCCCTTTTTTCACTGGTGCAAATTATGCCTTCTGGAAAATCAGAATGAGAACATACATAATGTCCTTAGGGATAGAAGTTTGGGCTGCTGTGGAATTTGGATATGACTCTAAGGAAAATGTCTCAGAGAAAGAAGCCAAACAAGATTTTGTGGCTAATGCAAAGGCAATGAATGCAATCTTGAATGGACTGTGTGAGGCAGAATTCATCAAAGTAATGCACAGCGAGACTGCTAAAGAAATGTGGGAAACTCTAGAAAATATTCATGAGGGAGACAAAAAGGTGAAGACAGCTAAACTTCAAGTCTATAGAGCCTAGTTTGAAAATTTAAAGATGAATGATGATGAAGACATTGCTAGTTTCTTTTTAAGGGTTGTAGAAATTGTCAATAATATGAAAGCACTAGGTGAAAACATGCAAGAATGTGTAATTGTTAAAAATATCCTAAGATCTCTGCCATCTAGTTTTAATCCCAAGGTCTCTGTCATAGAAGAAAAAACAGATTTGGAAACCTTGACCATGAACCAGCTTCTTGGAAAACTAACAGCTTATGAGATGAGACTGCCACAGAGGAAGTCAAATGTAAGGGAGGCAGCTTTTAAGGCAGAGAAGAAGAAAGAAGAAAAAGAAGATATATGCTCTTGTTCTGATGAAGAAGAGGCTAAATTTATTAGGAAGTTGGATAAAGGCTCAGGTAAGTATAAAGGTAAACTTCCATTTAAATGTTTCAATTGTGGAAGAGTTGGACACTATGCTTCTAAATGTCCTTATAAGAAAACAAAGAATCAGGCTCAGGAATCAGAGAAGACCATATCTAAGAACTGGCAGAAAGGGAAGAGATTCAATAGAAAATATTTCTATGCTCAGCAAGACAGTAGTGCATCAGAAGACTCAGCTGAATTCTCAAGTGAAGAAGGAACATCAAAATTTGTTTTGATGGCTATAGAAGAGCTCGAAGAATGTCTTTTAGAAGATGAGGAAGAAGGTGAAGTGGACCTTGAGGGGGAACTAAGAAGTGCCTTGGAGGAAATTGACAGACTAAAACTGAAGTGCAGAAAACAGAAAGACATTCTTCTCAAATATGTAAGAGAGGAACAAAATTCAGAAGCCCTCATTTAGTTGAAAGTAGAGCTTGAAGAAGCCAAGAAGGTAGAGGATATTCTACTTAAGCAGATCAAGGATAAAACTCAGGAACAAGAGAAGTTGGAAGAATAAGTAGTTTTCTTAAGGAAGAAATTAGAAAATGCCCAGAGGAAAATAGATACTTCTCAAATAACAAGCTCTGGTAAGTTAAATGAGATTCTAGATGCTCAAAGATCTCCTCTGATAAAAACTGGGATAGGCTATGAAGGAGAATCAAGCAAAGGCAAAGAAAAAGAAAACAAAAATATTATTTTTGTAAAAGCAGATGAGAATATCCAAGCAGCTTAGAAGATTTCAAAGGAAGAAGAATCTTGCAATAAAGTAGATAAAAACCAGGAGGAAGCTCAAATGACAAAGGATGAAGTAAATAAATTGTCAACTGAAAAAAGCTCGTATACTCCTGAATATGTCAAATTTGGAAGTCATCAAAGGAGATTTTTTCCTCCTATGAAAAATGCCACTTGTTATGCCTGCCACAAATTGGGACATATTGCTGCATATTGTCATACAAGAAGAATAAATACAAACCAGCAAAGGATGCAAACAGTAAAATTTTTTACTCAAGCAGGAAAATGGAGAAGACAACCTTTTATCAGGTATGCAAATTGTTTTTATGGATACTGTTTTTATTGTAACGAATTTGGCCATAAAATCATAGAATGCAGAAAATATGGACAAAGACTGATGTTCAAAACCTCAAGGAGGTTTATGAATCATGGAGAGTTTACTCCTACTTATAATTCTACTAAAGAAATATCCAAATGTTGTGTATGCAATAAAAGTGGACATATGTCTTCCAAATGTCCTCTAAGAGAATATGGTTCATCATCTCAGAAAAGGTACCAAACAAGAGGATGCTTGCAGTGGAAAAAGAAAGTGAATAAATGTGACTTGGCCCTAATAGCCCAATATCTAAAAATCCAATGGTATTTGAACAGCGGTTGCTCAAAGCATATGTCAGGAGATAGAGGCAAGTTTATAACCTTTGATGAAAAGAAATCTAGAAATGTTACTTTTGGCAATGATAAAGCAAGAAAAATCAAAGGAAGAGGCTCAGTCAGTCTAGAAAATGGCAGAGGAAAAGCCCAGGATGTACTATTTGTGGATGGAATGAAAGGAAATCTATTGAGTGTTAGTCAAATGTGTGATAAAGGCGGCGAAGTTCTTTTTAGAGCACAAGATTGTGAAGTAAGATCAAGCACCACTGGAAAAACCCTAATCAAAGGTGTTCGAACAGAAAGCAATGTCTATGTAGTAAAAGAAGAAAATGAAGCATGTCATCTTAGCAAATTTGAGGAGTCTTGGTTATGGCATAGGAGATTGGGACACCTAAACTTTGATCATATCATAAGTCTAAGCAAAAAGAATGCAGTCAGAGATATGCCACCCATAAAGAAGCCTTCAAATACAATATGTAAATCCTGTCAGCTAGGTAAGCAGACCCGTACATCCTTCAAAACCAAAGAGAATCTATCTACAAGTAGACCTCTTCAACTTGTTCACATGGATCTGTGTGGGCCTTCGAGAACTAAAACACCAAGTGGAGAATCCTATTTCATGCTAATAATAGATGATTTTTCTAGAATGACATGGGTTGCATTTCTCAAGCACAAATCGGCTACTTGAGATCAAACAGATGCAAGGTGGGTATGCATCAACCTATTGCAGGAGGTGAATTTACAGATTATGATTTTGCAGACCTGTGCAATGAGCATGGTATAAAGCAACAGTTCAAAATTGTAGGAACACCTCAGCAAAAAGGAGTGGCAGAGAGACAGAACAGGTTTGTACAACAGATTTCCAGAGCCATGATGCAAGAAAGTAAAATTCCTCAAACCTTTTGGGCAGAAGCAGTACACACAGTTGTGCATATCCTAAAAAAGCTCATTTAAGACCAAACAGTGACAAGAATCCTTATGAATTATGGCATGGTAAACCTGCATCAATCAAGCATTTTAGAGTTTTTGGAAGTAAGTGTTTTATAAAAAATAATGATGAAAATTTGGGAAAGTTTGATGCAAGAGCAGATGAAGGAATATTCTTAGGATATGCATCCAAGAGTAAAGGTTACAGGTGCTACAACAAAATACTTCACAAAATTGTAGAAAGTATTGATGTAAGATTTGATGAAGAACTATCAGACAAGATAAGAAGTATATATTGCAGCAATCCTCTAGAAGTTCATGAAGAAGAGAATCAAGATGATGATGAAATAAACAAGCCAACAAAAGATACAGACCTGATATAAAAAATCTCCTCAAGATACACTCAGAAGAACCATCGAGAAGATCAAATCACTAGGGACAAGAGTGTAGGTGTACAGACAAGAAGACAACTAACTAAACAGACTAAAGAGGTATACCTAGCAATGTTGTCACAAATAGAGCCAAAGAAGTTTGAAGAAGACAACAAAGACAAACATTGGGTGAATGCCATGAATGAAGAATTGGACCAAATTGAGAAGAACAACACTTGGGAACTAGTTCCAAGACCCAATGAGAAAAATGTCATTGGCTCAAAATGGGTATTCAAAAATAAGATGAATGAACAAGGATAGGTAATCAGAAATAAAGCTAGACTTGTGTGCAAGGGATATTCAGAGGTTGAAGGACTTGATTATGATGAAACATTTTCCCCTGTAGCTAGAATGGAAGCTATCAGACTATTTTTAGCTTTTGCTTGCTATCATGACTTCAAGGTATACCAAATGGATGTGAAGTCTGCCTTCCTGAATGGAGATTTAGAGGAAGAAGTCTACATGGAGCAACTAGAAGGGTTCTCCTTAACAGATAATGTATACTATGTTTGCAAATTAAAGAAAGCATTATATGGGCTGAAACAAGCTCCTCGAGCATGGTATTTAAGGCTAGACAAGTACTTGCAAAAAAAGGGTTCAAGAAAGGAGGAGTAGACAAAAACTTGTACATAAAAGAAAATGAAGATGAACTTCTAATTGTAGTAGTGTGTGTAGATGATATCATGTTTGGAAGCAGCAAAGATGAGTTAACAAAAGGATTTGCTGAAGAGATGAAATCAAAGTTTCAAATGTCTATGATTGGAGAGATTACTTTCTATCTAGGACTACAAATTCAACAAAAGAGCACAGGCACATTTATCTCACAAGAAAAATACCTTAAAGAGATGCTGAAAAGATTCAAAATGGAAGACTGCAAACTTGTGTCAACTCCCATGAATACTGGATGCAAGCTTGATGCAGATTATGGAACAACTGATGTAGATCAAAAACTTTACAGATCCATGGTTGGAAGTCTGTTATACCTAACAGACTTCTAGACCAGAAATTGTGTTGGTTGTAGGACTTGTGTTAAGATATCAAGCAGCACCAAAACAAAATCACTTACTAGCAATTAAAATAATATTCAGGCATCTATAAGGAACTGCACATTATGGGCTATGGTATCCAAAAGGCAAAAACTTCTTTTTGACAGCATATGCAGTTGTAGATTGGGCCAGCTGTGTTGATGATAGGAAAGGAACAAGTGGAGGTGCATTCTATTTAGGAGAGAGTCCGGTGGCATGGATAAGCAAGAAACAAACATCTATTTCTCTATCTACAACAGAAGAAGAATACATAGCAGCAACAACATGTTGCACACAAGTCATGTGGATGAAACAAACCCTCCAAGACATGAAGGTAAGCATTGATGAACCTATCTCTATCCAATGTGATAATACAAGTGCCATAAGCATATCAAAAAATCTCGTGCTTCATTCAAAAACTAAACATATTCCAATCAAGTATCATTTTCTCAGAGAACAAGTAGCTCAAAAAGTAGTGAAGTTGGAATATGTGCCAACAAAAGAACATACAATAGATATATTTACAAAACCTCTTGCTAGAGAACCATTTGAATATATGAGAGATAGACTAGGGGTACTATTTGTAGATGCTACTCTTTGATATAAGGAGAAAACATCAATCCAGGGAGAGATCCACAACGAGCATGAAGAAAGATCAGAATATCAGCCCTTTTCCATTGATGTCAAAGGGGGAGGGAAGCTATAAGTAGTGGAGATCTAGAGAGAATAGCATAAACAGGCAGCAATGTTATTGCCATCAATGCCAAAGGGGGAGAATGTTGGAAATGTTGTCATTGATGGCAAAAGAGATGACAAAGGAGGAAGCACCTAAAATAGCAAGAAGGAAAAGAGAGCATGAGACATGAAGGAGAGGCAGTTGTAGAAGGGTCATGTGAATGGAGATCTAGAGAGGCAGCAGAAGAAGCAAAAAGAGAAGCAAGGATCAACATCAGTCAAGGAGAAGCATCCATCAAGGAGCAGAGAAAATTGAAGAAAATATATAAACTGTTGAGACATGGTTGACTGTGAGATCGAGAATGAATAATCAATTGTGTAAATTCTGTATGGGCCATATATGTATCCCTTAGTCAAAACCTGTGTGATGGAACACTATGATTGGTTGTGTGAATAGAAATTGCAGTGTTTCAGAGTTCATTGTTATGTTGACAATCCCCTGAGGGCCCTACCTCACGGTGTATTGATTTGTACATGCTATGTAGAAAACAACTGAACTGTTTCTGTATAGAAACTCAAGAGGCCGACTCTGTTCATGTGGCATAGCAAAGTAAACCTCTGTCATTTAAAGAGAAAGGAAATTTTAGTAGATCAGACTGAGCAGTAGTGAATTGGTAATGACACATTGAACGGGATGCAACAGTGATTAAAATTGGTGAAGAGTATGTGAAATACTGAAATGCATGAAGCGATGACTTAATTTCAAAAGTGCCATAGCGAAGGCTCAAAGTGAGTATTGTGAAAGGAAGACAGTCTGCAATGTTCAAGAGGAACCAAAGGCATAGAGGCAGAGGCAGAGCCGTTATCAAACAGTGAAATGATCAACGTTGAATAAGAAGAAATAAGAAATAAACCCTGTGTTAAGGAATTATGAATAGAAATGAGTCATTGGTAATTGCAGTATGGACCAAGAAATTGTGTTGAGGAATTGCACATGAAAGGCAAAGTTCATATATATATAAGCGCGATGAAACCCTGAGGGAAAAGGAGAGGAACCACGAGTACTGTGAACAGTGACAGCGGGTTTATGAAACCAACCCCACCCATATCACACCGCCTTTGTATGGTAAGCTATATTTCCAATTCGAACGTGATCAATTCCATAGGCTGACATGTGGCCTTAAGCGGTTTGGAGATACCACTCTCATCGCGAGTTAAAAGCCCATGCATCTAAGTCACGAGAGATTTGATTGAGGACTTTGGATCATCTGAAGCAGTGCGATGTGTTGTCCGCTGTTAGATGAGAAGGGTCGTTTAAGAGCTGGGCCCCACTCTTAATTTGTGTTGAGGACTGATGTTTAATGCAAGGTCGAGGCTTATAAAGCTTTCTCATTAAGTTCACGGTTTGTTGATGTTGCAACATTTGATTGGAGAGCTTCATATATTGGGCATTATGTTTATGGAATTTCCATGGGTAAGTCTAAGGTATGTTATAATGCATAATGGGCCCGAGTGTTAATGGAAATTCGAGGAGTATACATATGGGGGAATATCTATATATATATGGTGTTATATATATTATGTGACAAGTAGAACCTTACAGGAATTAAACTGAGTATGGGGTAGACATTAAAATAACTAGGTCCTTGAACATTAAAATCAAATTAAGAGTTCGGCTCTTGAACAATGGCAAGTTTATAAAGCCGTGGGTATATAAAGAAATGACTTCTACACACATTCAAAGCTGCCGACATTCAATAAAATGTTATTTTCTCAAAGTTTAAGCCCAAATTGATTCCCTATGTGTAAATTGAATGGACAGAAGAGTGGGACCCTCATGAATTGCATCGGAGAAATGCATACCAGTGGAACTTGTTAATAATAGTAAATCATCGCATTGGGAGTATTCAAGTTGCGATTAATCGCATCATCGCATCGGGAGTACTCAAGTTGCGATTAATCGCAATTGGAAAAATGAAGTGAATTGTAAATTATCGCACTGGGAGTATTCAAGTTGTGATTAATCGCATCGGCAAATAGAGCAGAAAAGTTTAGAATTTATAAAGTTGTAGGATCCAGATCTTTTAAAGGTTAGCATTGGTTGTTCAGTAATTAAAATCCAAGGTTATTAAAAAGGTTTTATAATATCATTGAGAGTTACTTATGTTCGATTAAAAGACAGTTTTATAGGCAGCAGTTATGCAACTGCAATGAACATGGAAAATGAATATAGTGAAACGAAAACGAGAGGTGTGGTGATTGATAAATGAGAGAGGAAAATAGACAAAGAGCAGCGTTGTTCAAAATTTATACTATAATTGAATGAAAGGTTTTAACTATTTGCATTGTTTGTGATGTGATTGGCAAGTCTCCGAAGAAAGGTAAAATCCCATTGTAAAGTTGAAATGGATACATTTCTCTGAGTAAATTGATAAAAGAGAAGAGAATGCAGAATTGAAGAAAAATAAATAATCAAGCAAATATGAAGATTGGAGTACAGTAAAAAAAAAGAAAAATCAAAGGTATAGAACAGAGTTGATATCCAAGGTAAATCATCAAATGTTTCTTTTATGAAAAAGAGGGAGTTGAAGCTTCCTTGCAAGTTGTAGCTTGCAGAATTTGAGGTTGGAGCCTCTTGTAGGTTGGTGCTTACAAAAACTCAGTGGTGAGAGGGAGTTGGAGCTTGCCTTTACATCACAACAATAATAAATGTGGTTTTCTCCCTTTGTGGGTTTCCATGTATATATGTTGTCTCTGTGTGTGATGTTTATGTGTTGATATGGTTATTCAGTCTACTTAATACTTACTGCTCTGTTATAATTCTACTGTTACATTATCTTAACATTTCTACACATATAAGTTTTTTTCCATATAAAATTGATCATGAAAGATAATTTGTAAATAAGTTTAATTGAAAAAGTTCTTAAATATTCTTGAAGGTGATAAACTGATTCACCCCCCCCCCCCCCTCTCAGTTTATCTAAGGTTTCAACACTCTAATCATTAACACTTATCGATCCCATGCCCTCTCCCTCATGACCAATTAGGTCTTTCCAACCATCACGAAAACCATTTCCATATGCTTTAACCTCTTCAATAGTCATATTATATATCTCCTCGTCTAATTTATATACAAAATTAACATGTGAACTAGCTCATCCTCTTTATCGATTTATAATGACATCAATTTCAATCAATGTAGTCTGTATGTTGTCTATAATTACATCCCTTGCTTTTCGACCAATCTGAGAAGTGGCATCCATTTCTGATCTGAAGTTACTAGGCATGGAGGTTGAGATACCAAGGGTGGTGGAGGGTGAGGAAATTCAATATCCATTAATGCACCCTTATGTTCATATGTTTGACCTCTCCTAGTACCATAAAATTTAGATGGAAGGTCAGTATAATTAGGTCTCATACCCAAAAAAAATTCTACATAAAATCATTTTTGAAAATAATGTGGAACCTATTCATTCAATGGTAGCTTTCCATAAACTGCAAGGAACCTATAATAAAAATTGTGGGCTATTTCAGGGTGCTTGAAATATTGAACCTTGAGCATCTTTCTTTTCATCCCTTCTTTGAAATTAGACATAGATTTGGCATGTACTTTTGAAACCCTTCTACTTACCTTAGCCGATATATCGGGATCCATCACTGCTTCCTTTCTACGACTCATCATATTTATAAAGAAATCAGTTGTTGGCCCAAGGTTCTTGTAAATATCAAGAAATTAAATTAGAGAGTGCACAAATATTTCTAAGATTTGTCGACTCTTTGTAGGGAGCTCCAAATTTGGAAGATATTTCTTCAATTTTGAATAATGAGTTATGCACCTCTATAATTTACGTTGTTGCACTTTTGTTTCCTAAGGAATCTCATCAAGAATATCAGATGGATAGGTGGTAGTTGGGATATGGTCTTCTTCTTGAATTTCCCTACTTCACCTATGTTGACTTAGATCAATATTGTCACCCCTTGCTTCAATATAATTAAATAAAGATTAAAAAATGTGAATGTATTTATACGCATGCAATATAGACATGTACAGATATATGTACATACAATTCATTTACATGTACAAATTTGGTTATATATATATATATATATATATATATATATATATATATATATATATATATATATATATATATATATATATATATATATATATATATATATAATTGCAGATGTTGAAGATCATGATGATTCGATTGAGAATCATGACCACTCGGAGATGGTTGAGCACCATCATGCCCAAGTACATGAGTTGATTGAGCTTACTGACCACCGAGAGAATGTTAACCACCCTCACGCAATGAGATAGTGAGAGATGCTTCTAAAAAGAATTAGAAATTAGAATAAATTAATTAAGTTGAATTGAAAAAAATCTATTCAATATATGTATGTACATACGATTCTACCTATTTATCATTTAATTAAACACACACACACACACACACACACAGATACATATACATACATATATATATGACGATGTTGTGAATGGTGGCCCTCCATTCATTGATTTGATACTCTCTTCGACCTAGTGAGAGATGCTCCTAAGAAATATGGAATTTATGATAAATTAATAAAGCTAAATTGAAATAAAAAATCAATTCAATATGTATGTACATATGATTCTACAAATATCATTTAAAATCTCACATATAAACATATATATACCATGATCATGATGTAACAAATTATGGACCTCCCTCGATTCATCTGATACTCTCCTTGATCCAAAACCAATATCATCGGCATGCATAGAAAGTCACCCTATATTCAATGCAATAGAATAAATTGATGCTCTATCTTGTTTATGCCTCGATGAATCAGGTGGTAACTTCTCATGTGATGATCCTAGCCCTGGATCCATATTCATGGATATATATATATGGATTGAGGGCTTGGATCATCGCATGAGAAGTTACCACTTGATTCTTCAAGGTGTAAATAAGATAGAGCATCAATTTAGTCTAATGAATTGAATATAGGGTGACTTTATAAGCATGAAGATGATATTGGTCATGGATCAAGGAGAGTATCAGATGAATCGAGGTCGTAGCTTCTCATGTGATAATCCAATCCCTCGATATATATATATATATATATATATATATATATATATATATATATATATATATATATATATATATATTGTTAGGTCCCTCTATTACTAGTATAGTCCCTTATTATTGTTAGTGTAACCCCCTTATTGTTATTATTGTGGCCTTAAATTATTATTGTTAGGTCGGCTAGGATTACATTGTGGCCCCATGGGCTCCTATATATAGAAAGGAGGTTTTGTAATTTGTATCATCCAAGAATTTTTCATTCATGTAATGTATTGGAGGTTTCCCCCTCGAAGTGGATTATTTATAAGGTGTTGATATATCTTTTCTTCTATTTTTGGAGCTGGTTTCACAACATTTGGTATCAGAGCTTTGGGATTCTAGGGTTTTGCTGCTCCAAACAGCTCATCTTGGCATTTTCACTATAAAGTTTTTTCTATGAAGGTTCAGAAGCTTAAATTTTTAGAGTGTAAAGCCAAAATCTTGAGGAACATATTAAAAAAAATTTAGAGCTTGGTTCGCAATATTTTTGGAGATATGATCTATGGAAGGTAGGTCATTTTGCAGGCTCCTGAATTTAACCTATAAAAGTCATCGTGGCATTTTCACTATAACTTTGTTTCCACGAAGGTTAAGAAGCTGAAAATTTTGGAGTGCAAAGCCAAAATCCTGAGTAACATCGTCACAAAATTTCAGATTGTGGTTTGAAATACTGGAAGAGATATGATCTGTGGAAGTTAGGGCTTTTTCAGGCTTCTAAATTTCATCTCAAAGAGGTGATCATGGGAAAATCTTTATAACTCTCTCTTTGAGCATAGGATTGGAATGCTGTAAAAATTGACCACAATTACATGGATTTTAGTTTTCTGTCTATCCATTTCAGAGCCAAAGGAGGAAACAGTGACACATGGAAAGTCATAAAAGTTTGCTCTACTGAACTAGTCCATAATTGGGTCATTGTGGGAGACTGGACATAAACTTTCCTTGAAGAATCCAAATAAGATCAGACCTATGGCATTGGAAAGAAACTTCATAGGGTTACTGCAGGGCCAAATTTCAGATATTGAGGATCCACAATTATAGAGATAATTCAATTTCATTATCGAGCTCCTCCAAAACAAGTAAAAGGTGTGTAATTTTTTTTTTCCGAATTGCATAAGTCTTGTTTTAAAAATCAATTTGAATTGATTCCAAGGGCATATTGTAGAATAGATATCAGAATTGGATTCTAAAATGGACCCTAAAAATAATTCAACACCCATTAAGCCTTTAGAAGGCTCTACTATGACTCATGAAGACGAAGAATGGAAACATGACATATAAAAATTACAAGAGCAAGTGCAACAAATTTCGCTCTCACAAAGAGCAACAAAAAATGACATGGAAGTTTTGAAGAAAGGCGTGGAAGCTAAGATATATGGTTTGAAGAAAGGTGTGGAATATAAGATGGATGGTTTGAAGAATGGCATGGATGGCATGGATGCTGGCATGGAATCTAAGATGGATGACATGGAAACTAAGATCGATGAAAAAATGGAAAACATGAAGAATGATCTAAAAGTAGACATGGAAGGTTTGACAAAGTTGATACAAGAAATGTTTCCTAATGGTGAAAAGATAGTAGAGGAAACTCATGATGAGAACAAAATAAATGTTAATCGTGATTTCATAAACTCTAATGTTGGAAGGAAGAACCACCATATTCCAAAAATGGATATGAGGAAGTTTGATGGAAAGGATCCTGTAACATGGATACTACAGATGGAGCAATATTTTGATCTCCATAACGTGCAAAACAAACAAAAGGTACGCATTGCAACTTTACATTTATAAAAAAATACATTTGTATGGTATCGATGGCTTTGCTCTTGTAAAAAAATTGTCACTTGGTCAATTTTTATGGAGGAAATGATAGCACATTATGAGGATACAAAGAGCAACACCTTCTTTAGCCAATTGATAAATCTCAAACAAAAGGGTTTAATGGGGGAGCACATTGAGGACTTCCAAAATTGAATATAAGGGTAACTGATATTCCAGAGGAACACAAGATTGATCTCTTCATAGGTACTTTAAAGGATAAAATCCAACATGAAGTTTTCATTTTGGAACTTGATTCATTGGAGAAGGCATTCAGGTTGGCAAGAAAAATTGAATGTAAAATTATGGCGACAAGGAAGCCTACCACTCACTTCTATAAAGAGGGAAGTGTTGCTACTCCTAGATTTCCACAACCTACAAGGTTGACACCACAACAATTGGATGAAAAAAGAGAAAAAGGGCTTTGCCACAGTTGTGATAGAAAATACAATAAAGGTCATACGTGTGCTGAGAAGAAATTATTTTACATCGGTTGTGAAGAGGAAGAATAAAATAAACAAGAATTTTCAAAAGAAGAGGGTATACACGAGGAACCAACCCTAGAAGAGGAAGAAATGAGTTCGACCATATCATGTAATGCATTAGTAGGAATTACCACTCCTCAAACTCTTAAGATAGAAGGACATATCAAGAAGAAAAAGGTAATAGTGTTGATTGATTCAGGTAGTACCCATAATTTTATTCATTGTAAGGTAGCCAAGGAATTGAATTGTTTTCTATACCCAACACCAGAATGTCAAGTGATGGTTGCAAATGGAGGAACTATAAATTTCTCTGGAAAATTTCATAATATCAAGCTAACCATGGGGGAATATATATTGAATAGTCCAATGCTTTCGATTCCTATGGGAGGTGTTGATGTGGTACTAGGAGTACAACGGTTACAACCTTTGGGGATGATAGCTTTTAATTTTCAAGAAATTTTCTTGAATTTTTTTTCATAAGGTAAGGAAGTTGAATTATAGGGTATTGTAGGAAAGCCAGGAAATATAATAAGCTCTAATGTCATGAAAAATATTATAAAGAAATAACAATGAGGCATAATTGCACAATTATTCTCACTAAAAGTTCCAACATCAAAATCATCTATTTCTACAGATCTCCAAAAAGTCTTGGAAAATCATTCCAAGGTGTTTGAAACTCCCAAAGGACTCCCACCTATTCGTTATCATGATCATGTTGTTCATTT